>JABWIB010004790.1:15669-30453 GCA_016617825.1 Platyplectrum ornatum
AAAAACACACAAAAAAGTAATATTTATTGCTGCAGAGCTGGTATTTTACCAGATAATCATTATTTTGTAATTAATAAGAATACATTATGTAGTCTAGGGCTAACAAATTAAAAATAATAATAATAAAAAAAACCATATATATAATGTGTGTGTGTGTGTGTGTGTGTGTGTGTGTGTGTACTGGATATGTACCAGGCTCCAGCTCCAGTACAGGCTTCAGCAGAGGAAAAGAAAGTTTCTCCCTCTGTTGATGCAGAGGGGAGACAGCTGGGGAACTTTTATTAGAACAATGATCACGACCTTGTTTATGATCACGACCTTGTTACACTGCTTGACAGGTTCCTGTCAAGCATCTGCTCTTGCCTGCACCTCTCCAGTACAAGACCCATTATTAAACGTGCTAATTTCCAGTTCATCCCTTCTCAGTCTTTTTTACCCCGGGTTTCTGTGATGGGTCACCAGATATTCATTTTAATAAAATGTCTTTGGGAAGTAAGGTTTTACATGAAGATAATTATTTAATCACTTTTATAGGGGTACACGTTTGAGCAAAGGACAGTCTTTTTTTGTAATAATGTGTAATCCATGTTAGCTGACGGTTGGAAAGATTAAAAATCCCTTTTATTGATTGTTTACATAACATTCTTTCCTTTCTAATGTTACATTCCACAATCTTTCCTTTTTGGGAACTTCCATAAAATATTTTGTCCCTGATTTGGTCTGGCTCTAGCTGGTGGTTGATACATCAACTGGTTATTTTATTTCTGTCCATATTTTATTTTCCTTGGGAACTGCAATCAATTGCTTTTATTTTTGGGTTTAACACTTCCAATACTGTATATTTTCTAGTCGGGCCACAATCGGTAAAGTCAATTATTTAATCAATTTACTGTATTTGTTAGTTGACGATTGGAGAAATGAAAAATCCCTTTTATTGATCTGTAGAGAGTTTTTTCCTTTCTAAATTTACATTCCACATGTGTCCCTTTCTGGTACATTTCAGGAAATAGTTTGTTGCTGATTTGAGAAGGTTACGTTAAAGGATACTGGGAATTTTCTGTCATTTGGCGCATCTACTATTCCTTTATATCTGGACAATTTCATTTCATTGGGACCCACAATCAGTTCCTTTTATTTCTGGTTTTAACATTTGTCCAATTTGCCATTTATTTATCTTGTAAGTCCTTTATTGTAGTGGGTAGAGACTACATTTTTGTAAGCCTTTTCTTATTACCCTGATAAAATGTTGTTCTGTTAATTGTTTTTCGCACTCTCATTCTTTGGCTACTCCCATACAGTCCCATCACATTATCATTTCTATAATCATATTAATATTATTCTCAAAAATGTATTACATTTTATATCTTTAATAGTTTATGTCATCATGGTTACTAAAATATATAAAATATAAATGACACTGTTTAAAACTAAATTCATGAGTTAAAATACATGTTCCCTGGTGTTGGACAAATGTGAGATCATCTGTAGGGCCAGGTTCTTTGCTTGATGGATGATGATGTATTGGAGCTTGTGAGAGATTGATGTTTGATGCTAGGAAAAAGAAATAAAACTGTCTTCTTAGTTTTATTCTGTTGCTCTTGTTTTTTTGGGGGCGCCAGCGATTTTATCACTTTATACATTTTGTACTACACCATGGAGCGCTGCCTTTTTACTGGATCTGAACAAAGAAGGGCGGTTTTGAAGTGGGGAGGCAGTAAATTATTTTGGAATGTGGTATACTAGGTAGGTATTACAGAGGAAATGTCACGGACNTAGGAAAATGGTCCCAATGGTAGCAGGACTGATGGAGAAGTTGGTAGGATGGAAAGATGGAACTGAGTGGATTCTGTTAGAACAGTTACACGATGATAGAATAGATAAGTGTAATACACAATAAGGCTGGATCTGGGGTATAGAGCTGGAGGGCTTAGATTTGTAAAGCCACAAGAGATATAGGGGCCGATTCAATCCCACNCAAAGACAGGAAAAAGCGCAAAGTGCGCTTTTTCCCGTCTCTTACGGTACAGAAAGATCATGTTTTTTAATACGCAGCTCAATAAGCAAACAGCGCAAGGGAGCAATTAAGACGTGATGCCAAATTGAATCAGCCACATAGTTTACTTAGAAATATCACATTACTGGTGACTATGAGACACTGCTGCTAATCTGCCTTTTTCTTGTATGATGTGTAAGAGAGGAGAGGAGACCATTTAATGATTATCCTCCAAGACAAAATTTTACACTCAAGAGTCTGAAAGGTGCAAACTTTAAATAAACATACAATATAGACCCATATTATAGCGGGAATATAAAACATAATTTAAGCATTAAGAATGAAATAAGCTTTTATATTTCATCTATTATAGGAATTGTCTGGATTACATTAACAGGCCGATTCAATCCCGCGCGAAGACGGGAAAAAACGCGAAGTGCACTTTTTCCCGTCTATTACGGGACTGAAAGCTCGCGTTTTTTTGTAAGCACCTCTATGAGGTGCGAACGAAAAAACACGAGATTTCCTGCCTTACGCAAATAGCGTAAGGAGGAAAACATTGCGCGAAGCAACATTGAATCGGCCCCTTAGTCTACAAATGGTATAAAGGAATACTAACATAATACTCAACAGTTGACATTTGAATCTGTCGATGTTTAGACTGCTGACATAGCGATTAAATTTGGGCTGGTATAGTTTTAAATACACAATGGGGCAGACTGGATGGGCCATGTGGCTCNTATCTGCCGTCACTTTCTATGTTTCTATGTTTCTATGTATGACATTTTATGCCAGACTTGGAGAGACTGTATACACTATGATCCAGTAATGGCAGATGTAGGTAGCAGGGTAAATAGTACACAAGCAGCATACACAAGGAAGTCTCAGTATGGGCAACAGGAGCAAAGGCTGGAGCAGTACAACACAGGATAACTATGTGAGTCTGGCTCCGATCAGAGCTGGAGGGATTATATGACATTTGTAACTCACAGCTCAGAGCAGAATACAAGAATAAAGAGTAGAGATAGGCCTATATTTACTNAGCAGCTGGAATGGAAAAGTGAAGGTGTTGCCTTTAGCAACCAATCAGATTTTAGCTTTCATTTTCCTAATACATATTAAAGAATGTCAGCCAGAATCTGATTGGTTGCTATGGGCATTATCTCTGCTTTTCCATTCCCGCTGCTTAGCAAATATAGGCCATGAACTGCAATTGAAACATTATATACTGGAACTTACTTGGTGCATATATGAATTTATATTTATTACCTTACACTTTTCATTACTGATTTACATAAAATGATTTACTAATGTCCCTGTGTCAATGCAAATTAATTTGTTCCCTGTGTTTTTTCTCATTAGATTTTGACGGGTGTCTGAACATTCATCTGAACANATAGGGTTAGGTTATGATTAATGACTCAGTGAAGGTGCAATATTTTGGGTGTTTCTGAGANGTCTAAGAAAGTCATAGAATGATAGAATCAATTGGATTCATTTGATGAAATGATTTGTCACTTTCATTATGGTAAAATTCTAGAAGAGGAGACAGTCGTGTATAGAAGCCTACGATTGGGTTCATTGAAGTAATAAGTGCTTGCAAAACAAGAAAACCAGCTAATAAATTAATTTGTTACTGTTGTGCCACAGAGATTAATGTTGCATTGAGGAAATTACCCATGACCTTTTAAACAACCTTTCAGCAAATGTATTTTGGATCCTGTATTGAGATAAATTATTTTCTCAGCTAATGTTTGTAAATTGGCAGCAATGTTTTTTTATATATATAATAAAGAAGACACCAACAGTGATGGTGTAATACTGGCCACACACATTTCTAATTATGCTTTAATTAACATTTTTAATGCAAACAAAAATAATTAAATGTTACAGTGGTAGAACCTATTGGTTTTAATAAAGACACGGCAATTCCCGAGGGGTATATTTGNTATGGAAACCAGAGAAGGAAGGAGCCCGAACTCCAAAGCAACAGCTTAAGCCAGGGTTGCCGACTTTTGGCTTCTCCCTCCCGGCATGGGGGAGGTGAGGAGGATGCGATTTATATGACTCACGTCTGAAGCCCAGCCCCCTGAAGGTTAGTGTCTGTATTTAATATGGATGGGCCGGGCTTGACATCCATCCTCTGTAATGCTCGGGGCTAGAGGCCATGATTTACATTAAAATCACTGTATAAGTAACATAGTATTAAACAAGTATTAAAACACATGTGCAATGTTATGCCATGAGGCCGCGCAATGAACATACACCAAAAATTGCGGTTTCGAATGCAAAGTAATTAATTTCGATTTAAATTTTTTCTAGTTGGCTTGCTGTGTGTCACTGCGCTCGCATGTACAATTTCACAATCTATGCTTGTAAATTGTCCATTTGTATAGAAGGAATGAATGACAAATTTTGGCTTTTTATATATATATTGGCTATTACAGAGGTAAGATAAAGAGACACGTGTGTCCTCTTTTACCCTGTCAGATGTACTGCAATTACCTGTTTAATAATAGCAAATGCAAAGATAAAAAAAAGAAGAATTTATTATATATATAATGACCCAGAATTGAACAAAGAAACAAAACAGGTCATGAAACACATCACAAATACCACAAAAGACACTGGACAATGAGCAGTAAAAAAAATATATATTTACAGAGTAAAACATTGACATAAAAGCAGATACAATAACCTAAATTCACTAAGCGGGAAGTTTGCAGGGGAATTTTTTAAAAAAATCCCGTTGCCCATAGCAACCATAGCAACCAATCAGATTCAAGCTCTCAGTTTCATTTAACATACTGGAGAATGTGTTAGCCCAATGGCTTTATGTGATAAGTGATTTTGCTTATATCATAACTTAGGCTGAATTACTGTCAGATATCAGAGATAATGTATTAACATGCNTATAAGTAGAATACGCTTCATTAGCTTTATGTAAACATAGTTATCATGTAGCTGTATGAAGTGAAAGTTCCCTGAGGATGGTTCTTCCTTGGATCATTCCCACCTTTCTGGTCACAGAGCTGTTTTGTCTCCCTGATGTTCCTCATTGCTTGATGGCGTCTCTGGAGAGATGATTAGGGCTTCTCTGCATGTTGTAGCCTTGTGCTTCCATTCTTGTAAGGAAAGTCATTAGAATATATGTTTCTAGCTCATATTATGCTGCTATGGTTGTTTGCACAGCAGGTTTTAGTTAACCAGAAACAACCTGCCTATTGTAGGCTTTGGTAATCAAAAAGAAGAGAAAAACATACCTTATACTCTGGTTCATCAGTGNGTCATTGATCTACAGGAGTAGAACAATAGTGTACAGTCAACAGATGTGGTTTGCCAGTATGATGAGTGGAATTTCAACAGATCGTGTTCCCGCAATGAGAGTAATTTGTCGACTGCTACAGAGAATTCGGGATAAATACTATATACGGGGGTATGCCATACCCGCACTTTTCCCACTCATGTAATGGAAAAATGAAAAATCTCCATTGACTTCCATTATTTTCTATGTTTCCATACCGCTACTTCTNAATATCNATACCANCACTTCTAAATTTCCACTTCGACCACTGCAGTGGACTATTTTCCACTATACCCTTATACCCTTATAACCTTACTTTCCATGTCCCACAGCCTTACCCTCACCTTCCTTATCTATGAACTTAACCCTAACCCTCCATCTCCTGAAGCCTAACCCTAACCTTCACCATTGCAGCCTACGCCAAATCTGAATGACCGCAGCCTATCTCATGTTGGAATTAGAAACAGATACACTGGCAAAATAGGGACATTTGACATTGTACCAGTTCCCAAATTGAAATATTCTGCATTGTAACATTGTCAACACACAGATACCTGCAATTATACTGTCAGCTGTACCAGTGTCAAACAGTCAGTCATACCGACAACTGCATCCAGCAACAAAGGTCAAATAACATACCAGCATGNGTTGTATATTTCAGTGTGTGTCAATGAACCAGGACCATCTCCTGTATCTCCAGCTGAGGATACTGCAGGACTGAACTTTACTGGTTTTCCCTGATGTGCCCACCCATACTGTAAATTAAGGGATTAAGGTAGTGAAGTAATATAACAATGAGCCTGCCTGTCTTCTATTGTGAATAGTTTGTAAGTTGAAATACATTTTATTACCTATTGCCTATGTTCTAGAGTAATGCATCATGACACACAGACTATAATACATAATTGATGGAAATCCTGAGGGAACAGTTAGACACAATGAATAATAAAGTGCTGAATCCCAACAGTTTATGTAATCTGATATAATACCTGATCAATGCTATTCTATCCTTCATAAGCCCTTTTCAGCCCACAATTTAAACCTGGGTCTAATAAGCAGAGGCTGAAATAGAGTCTTAGGTGATTGTATAAATAAGACGGTGTTGGAACGAGAGGTAAACAGGGTAAAGTCACCACATTTTTTATTCGTAGTATTAGTCTGAATGACGGCCAAATAAACTACAAAATATTCCTTCTCAGCAATTTTCTATCCAGCCCATGTACAATGTGTTGCTTTCCACAGGCTGGATTCAGTGTACATGTGAACTCTATATGCAGCCTTTACATAATGTATTTACGTACAGGCACGGGAGGGAACCTGTGTGTACATGATGGATGTAATTAGTACAGTGAGGGCTGATTTCAGCCTTAGAAGTAAGGAGTTAAGCTGGCCATACACTATAAGATAAATAGTTCCAATCNAAAGATATTTCAAGAGTGGGTAAAACCATGTTGAATTGCAGGGGAGGTAAACTGAATTAGTTGCAATCAGTATTAGAGTTGAGAGATGATGTTTCCAGCACAAGTCTAATAACAATGTAACAGTAACGCTGGTCAGTATCTGTGTGCAACATGCAAAAATAAAATATTCTCCCTGCATGCAAACACTGACATTCATTTTACCCCCCCTGCAATTCAATGGTTTTACCCACTCTTGAAAAATCCTTAAGCTGGGTACACACGAAGCGATTTGTCGTCCGATCTGAAAATTATCATATTTGAGAACGATCTGACATGTGGAAAAAATGTAGCGCCCTAAAGCGTACATACGGAGCGATTTTTCGTCAAAAATCGCGCGATTTTCCTTTTTCTAACGATCGTGCGACACCACTACATCGATACATACACATAAACCACAGCGCCGAAATATTGTTTAGCCAATACTCATGTCACGATTTAGCACTCTTTCATCGTTTGTTAATTTTACCTGCAGTAAGATAAAACTGTCATTACGATCACATTTTCAAACGATCTCAGGTGCGAAAATTAGTACATAGGCAGCACACACAGGTACGTTACATCGTTAATGATTGAAAAATCGCTAATTCGTAACGACAAATCGCTTCGTGTTTACCCAGCTTTAGATTGGAACAATTTATTTCATAGTGTATGGCCAGCTTTAGTTAAGCAATTCCAGCTTTCAGATTGTAATGGACACAAATAGAGTGGCAAATGGGATTGGCTCCGGTGTGAGGTGGATGTTAATTCTCCCACGCTATACTGCCCCCATCTGGATTCACCCTAAAGTGAAGCAGANGGGACGGAATGGAAACTTTAACCAAGCAGATAATTAAAATAAATTCAATTAATCTATTCAACCAATAACTACACCAAATTTGTAATGAACAATATTTATTTTTCTAGGGCCAATAGTGAAAAGGAAAATGAAAAGGTGGGGGTAGATCTAATCCACTCACCAAATTCCTGCAAGCGGACCAGGAGAGGCATGTAGTTTAAGGTGGGGTGGTAGTTGTAGGTAGTTTTATACAGATCTATATTCAGACAGACACAGATTCATGCAAAGAAGTTGAGGCAGCATTATGGACATGTAATAAAGAGGAGCATGGCTGGCAAGAGAAATTTTGCTCCAGTACAACAACTTCCAGGGTCCCCCTTATATTTAGTAAACTATTTTGCTTTGCGGCATACGTTTTTCATACCATTGGGTGGCATGCCTGATCCCTTGAATGTATACCTAGAAAGTTTAAAGCACTAGACCTACAAAGACAAAAGTATGTGCGTGTACCTGTCATGGGGAGGAATGTGTTCAAGCAGGATACATGCAAATCGTTAAGGTCATGCGTGAGCAGTGTCCAGTGACGGGTTACAGGCTTTCATTTGTTACCCATAAAAGCAGCTCTCACTACAAAACACTCAATAAACAGTTACAAAAAGAACTCCATCAATCTAAAAAACCATCAATCTCAATCACGGGCCCCCTGTCAGCTCTGGGCCTTGGTAAAGAGTAGCCCCTCTCTCAACAGCCCTAAAGAGGAGTATGGTTCCAGTCCATTAGTAGTAGTAAAATTAGTAAAAATTTTCTTAAGGATAAGGTAAAATAATGTAACTAATAATGTAGTAATGTAACTAATGTAACTGAACTTTAACATGGGTAAAACTGAGATTCATCTAAATGAAAATGGTGTTTATTTTTTCCTTGGCCTGTTACTGTATATCTTGGTAGAAGTCAAGTCACAAAGGGACTTATTTAGCTAAAGTTCAGACTGAAACAGTGACAGAATCAGGTTGACGTGATTTGTGATTCATTCATTCATTGATACACATCTTCACAATAAGCTTATTTTTATCCCTCTGGAAATGAAAAGTCTGAACCTGTTTTAAATCTTATCATTTAATTGGCTGCTTGCTTATATGTGTTTTGCAGTACTTTAATTAATGTATCCACGGGGTTATTTCAGTTTACTGAATGAGGGTGTTATATAACTGACCAATAGATGGCAGTATCACCATTAGGACGGAAGCATTGCAAATTATTAACAGTTGATGTCAGTGGTTTTTTGGAATACATGTTCCAATGTGCACTAGTTGATTTTGAGCATTCTATTATGTTATTGGAGAGTCAATGGCTCTCAATGTATGTTAGGATATGTAGTTCTTCCGTAGCTATATATATATAATTAACATAGTCATATAGTTTANGCATACATACTGAATTGTACATACATAGAATATGGTACTATGGTATATAATACCAAACGTGATACACATATAGTGTTTGGAGATACAATGCCATAGCATACAGTAGCAAACATGGAATACATACTCAGCATAGAGAGTAACAATAAAGAGGGTTGGGAGGTGTATAATATATTCATATGGGAGAAGGTTTAGATAGATAACAGGAGGGCCTGCTCGTGAGAGCTTATATCCTAAGGGAGGGGTGAGCAGTACAGAAGACATTGGGATGAGAAGGAGAGGGTAGAGAGATTAGGTAGAGTAAGGGTAGGCCAATCTAAAGAAGTGGGTTTTGAGTGAGCGTGTAAAGGTTTGGAGGGTGGTAGATAGCCTAAGTGGTTGGGGTAGGCTGTTCCAGTGGATTTGGGGGCTCAGGTGAAGTACTGGATGTGTGCGTGAGAGGTGGTGATGAGTTGGGAAGGGAGGCGGCAGTCATTAGCAAAGCAGTAGGGATGGGATGGTGGGTGGACAAAGATGAGTGAGGAAAGGTAAGGAATAAAGCAAGAGAAGAGAGATTTGTAGGTTGTGGTGAGGCGTTTGAAGATAAATCTGAAAGGGATAGGAAGCCAGTGGAAAGATTGGCTGAGTGGGGAGGTAGATGTGTTGCGATGGGTGAGAAAGATGAGTCTAGCTGCTGCAAATGGATTTTAGAGGAGATAAGGGATTTTCGGAAGTCCACAAAGAAGGATTTTACAGTAATATAGACGTTAGAAGATGCGGTCAGAGATATCAGAGGTGAGCCATGAGTGGACCGAGCCTGTGAAACCTAGAGAGCAAAGGGTTTGGAGTAAGAGAATCTGATCAACGTTGTCAAAGACAGCTGAGAGGTCTAAGAGAATAAGAGTGAGAAGTGGCCTATAGATTTGGCGGTGAATGGGTCAGCGGTTACCTTTGTGCAGTTTCTGTAGAGTGTAGTGATCAGGACCCAGATTGGAGAGGATACAGGATGTGGTTGATGGTGAGTTGGGTAAAGAGGCAGCAGTTTGGATGCAAAGGGCAGAAGGGAGATGGGTCTGTAGTTAGAGGGCAGGATGGTGACAAGGTGTGTTTTTTTTTTAGAATGAGTGAGACAACAGCATGCTTATAATGGGAGGGGAAGGTGCATATGAGGAGAAGGAAGGGTGTGCCAGGTGTAAGTAGATGATGAGAGAGGTGGAGCGGAGTGGATGGAGTTCATGAGTGGGCATGTAGTCAGATGAGTAGACCGTATAAGAGAGGACTTCTGTAGCCAAAGTGGTGGAAGGGAATTTGGAGGGGCAACGGACAACGGAATGGATTGTCTGATTGAAATGAGATTAGATTTTAAAAAGGTTGCCAATTCATAGGCGGAGATGGTGGATGGAATTGGGGCAGCAGGGGTTGGAGGATTGGGAAACAATGAGCGTTTTGAAGAAGGAGAAGTGGAGAAAGTCCAAAAGGGAGTGGTACGTTCTCCATAGTCCCTCGGCAGCACAAGAGCATTTATTGAAGGAGTCTGGTGAGGGGAGAGTGCCACAGTTTGGGGTTGAAAAATCNTATTGGGTTCGAGGGCAGACTGCATCAAGGGCGGAGGAGAGAACATTGTTATACGAGTAGACAGCGCGGTTAGGGCAGGACATGTTAGAGAATGCTGCAGCCTCTAGGGAGTTAAGGTTTTGTCAAAGAGAGGAGGTTAAGGAGTCAAAGAGAGGAGGTTAAGGAGTCAAAGAGAGGAGGTTAAGGAGAGAGGTGAGATCTGAGGGGTTTTCGACAGGAAAGTCAGGATCAGGAGGATCAGAGAATAGAAAGTAGAGGAGCCAGGCTGCAAAGTTGTCCAGGAATTGGGATAGGGTTCCGGGAGCAGTAGATGACAGGAACCCTGAGACTAGAGTCTAGAGTGGGCCTCACAGAAGGAGAAGGTGAGGGAGAGCTTATGGAGGAGATGATACTGAAGTAATAGTGTGGGAAGAGTAGGATGCCTATGCCATCTATACGGCTCTGGAGGTATGGGAGAAGGAGAGGCCACCATAGAATAGGGAGATAGTGTCAGAGGAGGAGAGCCAGGCTGAAGAGGCTGAGGGGGTAGTAGAGAAAAAAAAATCTTGGATGGCTGGGAGTTTATTGCATATGAATCTGGTGAAAGAAAAAAAAACAAAAAAAACCCAACTGCAATAATTAATAACTGGGAGGGCGGACTGCACCACTCTGCGGCATTTCTCTGTGGTTTCAATGGGACAGAAAGAGGCAGCAAGGGCTTGACCTGCCAATACATACGACATCATGGCACCAGTCTGTAAATCTCCTTTTATCTGGATCTTATCCACAGTGCTTACATTTTCTTAGCTGTGATAGTGGCACATTAAAAAAGACAGGTGGAGCTACTGCACTGCAGACAACATGATCTGCAGACAATGGTTTCTAAGGGTTCTAAAAATATTTTCAAAATACAGTTATTGTTAGCTACAAATATAGATACTTTTACATTTTTAACAGTTTCTTTTGTAGTAAAGCAAGGATAAATTGTACATTATTATATTGAGAGTATAAAGCAATACAAAAAATCAAGAAAATTGGCAACATGTTATGTTTCACAAAAAATTAGCGCTAACATGTATGAAGAACTTGTGTGGGCATCAAAACTCTCATCCAGAGGCCAGGTTATGCTATAGAGCTGCCACTAAGGACCAATAATAATTAAAAATGGATTAAAAATGGAAATAGGGGTGATAGGAATGAGGGGGGGGGCTCAATTGGCTGTTGGATGCAAATTCAATAGTAAGGATCAGAGAGTATAGTCAAAGATCAGAGAGAACACATTAAAAAATGGTCCCAGGCATTAATTAATACTGGCTGGGAAATAAACTGGTCTAAACAGCCCTTTGGGCAATCAAAGGGTTTTGAGTTGAGGGTTTTGCTGTAACTGATTAATAGGTGTCTGATTCTTTAAACTCCAACAATGGTAGTCCTATGTCCTGAAACATTTCATATCACTAGGCTATGTCAGATTCCATAGATAGGAAGAAGTTCATTTTATTAAACCAAGATAGAAGGTAAGGATGTTGTTGGGAGAACCAACAGGCATGTATTAAAGCTTTAGCTGCTGATAGGCAGCACAGTAGTGAAGCTGATATATATATTATATGCTAATATAGGGATTAGTAGCCAACCAGTTAAGGAGCCAAAATATCTGGTAAGCTGGGACCTTCTCTTCTAGAACCACACTTGAAAGTCTGACAGTTGACCAAAAGCCCAAGTGCATTGAAGAGGGACCCCTCTGCAGCCAGACTTCCCCAACAGTGGTCGGACATTCCCGATTATATGTTGTGCATACTAATACTAATATAATACTAATTATATTGTGGGCAACAATACTAACCCAAAAGAAGTTTGAATGAGCACTCGTGTTGACATGTGTCAACATTCACTGGGTGTGTGAATGAAAATCTGAAAGTTTTCCCTCAATGCTGATTATCTATGCGTTGTTGCAAGTCCCATTCCTACAGTGGGATATAACCAGGAAAAGATGGGAAAATATCATGAATTAAGAGTTTCTGTCAGCATGAGATCATTTGTGCATGAAGGACCAGTGACTGGCTGATGGGTTCAAATGGTGTACAATCTCTGGTCAATATCAATCTCTGGTCAAATATCTTAGAGAATGTGACGCAGTTGTAGGTACCTCCAGAATTCCGAAAGTCAGAGATGATGATGCCGGGAAGGAACTGAGGGTCGTCTAAAAAGGAATGTAGAGGGCATAAAGATATATTTTTATATGAAACACGTAAATGGATCTTCTGCAAAGTTGAGGGAAATACATTAGACTTTCAAAATACAAAATATAGACCATAAAATGGATTTATTTTAATTTATTACCAGGTTTTTATATAGTGCCAGCATGTTACACTGAATACTTCATAAAATTCATATGCAGAGGGATGCAAACAGGACCAAGAAGTGGTGGGAGAGGCATGGGGTGGAAGGACGTGTTTTCATACAACAGGTTTATGGGATAGAATGGAGGAGAGCTAGCCTACAGCCTTAGTGGTGGGCAGAGAGGTAACATGTGCTGCCCTGTCTGAGAGGAAAAGCCCTAAAGAGAAGAGGTAGAAGTGATGCCTAGATGACTGCAGGTCTGCCATTACTAGGTTGCAAGGTGGGGCAAAATTTGGAGAAATGTGGTTAAAATAGGCAGCCTAATAGTATGCTCTGCAATCCCATATTCTCTGCCCCCCCCCTTCCAATGTGGTTTTTGTAAGGATGAAGAGCTTATTGTACCAAACGCATTTAAAGAAGAGGGTATAAAGTTTAAAGTCACTTTAATAGGAACAGTTTGAGAAAGATAGAGGAGCCTGAGGAGAATGATCATTTTGACAGTGATGAACCTTCTCAACTGTCAATATGCGAAGAGGTATAGTTTGGTGTGATATCAAACACATGAAAAGATCCTCAGATAGTGGCTGCCAGGGGTGCTGCCATGACCAATGAGGGGTGACAGAGGACAGATGCCAAATTGCATGCAGGGTATAAATTGTTAGGAAATGTGATCAACCACTTTTTCCAGATCAACAAGATGAAAAGAGACAAAATATTATAGGGATGTATTGCGAATTGGTGATATAAATGCAATTAATAATCCATTGATTACTGACCCTGGCTTAGAAAAATTAAATGATGTGGTTTCTTAACTCTAAAACTGCCAGAGTCCCCCTTGGGTCATATATTATGTGTTTTATAGTTACCACAACAAAAAAGCTGTGCAAGTGGCTGATGGTTATCATATATTTGAAAATGTGTGTAACGTTTCTGACATTTTTATTTTAAAGATAGAATATCATAGGTAGTTACATATGTAATTATAGTTTTTATTGGGGGGGGGAAATCACATCAAATTTGTAATTTGTAATCTGACTTGGCCCAGTTTCTTAGTGGGTACCTGGTACTCAAATAAAATAAGGTTGGGAACCCCTGTCATAGATGAACTATAAATTATGGGGACAAAATACATTTTGGTTTATTATTTTTGCGCAAAAGCTAAATATTTTCCCTACATGCAAACATGGTTCGATTGTTTGCTTCTATCATATTGCAACATGGTTTGTACAGGTGAAATGTACCTCTTTTTAGTTGTTTAGTTGTNACTCAATCTAGGTCACGTTGTTGAAATGATCTTTTTTGGGGGATTTTCTAACTTTTTTTTTTTTGATAAATGTCTTAAAGACATGTATATAATAACCTGTCACCTGTAGGGGGAGTACTCACTAAATAAATGACATGGCATTGGTGCAGGGAAATTACTTTGGTGCAGTGAAATTTAAATAGAACCTGCTTCCACTATTCATTAGATCTTATTTGTCATATTATGTATTTTTTTCTATAATATGTTTATTAAGGCATTAAAATAACATATGGAGCAGTTAGTATGTGACAGTGGAGAAGATACGATAGAGAGGAGTACACAGCTGGGCATCCAAGTTGGCATTGGTGTAAATTGACTGATCCCTAAACCAATCGAAGTCAGAATGGAGCAAGCAGGCCAAACTGTAAAGCATTAGATTAGGTAATAACAATATAATTGTTCATTATTATCCCAATCAAAATTTACCTTTCATGCAGTTCAACATAATATTATCCCGGTGTAACTTTCCACCTGATTTTCACTTATTTTTACACCTTGTATCCAGTCCATAAAGATTATGGTATTCTCCTAATCTACACAAAGATGGCCATACAATATAAGATAAATCGTTCCAATCGAAAGATTTTTCAAGAGTGAGTAAAACCATGTTGAATTGCAGGGGGGGTAAAATGAATGTCAGTGTGTGCATGCAGGGAGA
>JABWIB010004791.1:7399-17849 GCA_016617825.1 Platyplectrum ornatum
ACCTTCCCGCTGCGCCGTACATGTACGGCGCAGGGCGGGAAGGGGTTAATTTTATCTCTTTGTACTGGATCCACACTTACATAATATTAAACATGTTGCATTGAAAGAAATGGCCAAACATATAATTGCATTTGTAAAGTCATATGATTTGTTTGCAATACTTAGTTACCAATGTTGTGTATAGTAATCTGTGATTTCATCATGTATTTTAATGATGTTATAATGAATGGATGGTAAACATCTTATTAAACAAGTCTGATTGGCTTCAGCAGTTTGAAATGTATTATTAAATGCCTTGACCTAAACATGGCCATGTAGACAATTGCCAAGAACAAATAAATGGATCTGACAGCACCAGATTGTATAGAACTAAATACTGGTTGGTCTTTTTTTCCTTTTACAGTATATATTGGAATCAGTCCATGAAAAATGAGTCTTTATGTAATTAGCACTTATTGCCTGTCCCTCTAATGGCAAACATCAATGCCTTTAATTAACTTCTTTAATAACTACTGTTCTTGGTGTGTGGAAGCAGAGACTAGTATTGCTGTAAAACAATGATAGTGATAAGGGTAATAGATGGAGATAAAGAACTTTTGCATATTTTTCATTCCATAGCATAGAAAGGTCTCATTGTGCGCATGTCTCTGGCTTCCTCTCCTGATCTGTATTTATGAATTACGGTATGTTTTTTTTTTCTATCAGGACGTTCAAGTTCAGTAAACTGTTATATTTTATTAGAAGCTCATTGGCAGGAGATTGAAAAATTTATAAGCAACTTAATGTTTCTAATTCACTTAAAGTGGAGGATCCCCAATCCATTAGTATTTCTATGGGATCCAGTGTTTCCACTCTGAAGATTTCTACCATTCAGTATATGCTGCACCCACTTACTGGACAAACTTGTGTGGTCAGTTAACTTTTCTGTATAAATAACTTATAACCATTAAATAACAATAAAGTTTACGTTTACGATTGGCTGGAATTTTAACAGGAAAGCCCTGGGTAGAATATTGGATATTTTTTTTTTTTTCCAGAACACAATGTGTGCCTCAAAATGTCTATTCCTGTATTATTGAAACATTATTGTCTGCCTTAATCTAGAATTTACATCACCCCAAGTCTCAAAGGAAGTATAATGTCTAAAGAACTGTATCATGGCATATGACAATGCGTTACATTGTTGTTTGGGCAAATGATGCAATTCCTTATGGAATTCTTTCTGTTAGCAGATCAAACCATACAGCGTGTAAACAGCTCATTTCA
Organism: Platyplectrum ornatum; assembly: GCA_016617825.1. Taxonomy (NCBI): domain Eukaryota; kingdom Metazoa; phylum Chordata; class Amphibia; order Anura; family Limnodynastidae; genus Platyplectrum; species Platyplectrum ornatum. Next base: position 8,666 of record JABWIB010004791.1, read on the forward strand.
CTTATAGATTATTCACTAAAGCTACATCTGACATCAATTTACATACTTTTGTGAGTTGTCTTTTCTTGCTTTGTTTTTGTTTTTTTTTTCATCTTCAGAAAGTGAGTATAAAGAAACCTGTTTACATATTAAAATGATGACTGTAATCGCATGCTTTTGTCAAAAGTTATATGAGCTAGTATTAGCATTTTCTTCTTATATTCTGTTACATTTGACCAGGTCACTTGTAGAGAATGTCCAGTATACTCCAAACCAGAATTTAATTGATATAGAATAGATAGAGAATAGACACATTGGTCTGTAAGCTAACACAATGCAGATGCTATTAGCCAGTGACTAACTATGCTACTTTATATTTAAAAGAAAATGGCAGAAATGTTAGTCACATACACTTGAAAGTACATGTTTAGCCACCAAACATGTACTTTCAAGTGTATGTGACTAACGTTTCTGCCATTTTCTTTTAAATATAGTGTATTTAAATAAAGACAGAAATACTTTATGTTGAAATTAAATCTTGTGTAGCTTCTATACGAGATGTAAAATTGTGCTTCTAAGTAACACAATCAACATAGCACCAGAAACATTCTGCGGCACCCCAATGAGAGCGTCGTGGCACCCCCAGGGAGCCTAGGCACACAGTTTGGGAACCACTGGACTAGGGACTTCATTTACTAAGTAGGGTGATTGAAACATGGGGATGTTGCCCATAGCAACCAATCAGTTTCAAGCCCAAAAATATGTAAAATGAATCTGTGATTCGTTACTATGGGTAACATCCCCGCTTTGCAATCTAGTAAATTTAGGCCTAAGGGTTCAAAGCGTATATGAACAGGCTAATAAATCGTTTATTTTGCAAAAATAAAATTATAATGCGAATAGAGAAAAATATGAAAACATTAAAGATTAACTTCTCACTTCTCAGAGATAACCTGTGTATTGGTAGAAAGATGTAAGTATATGTTTTTAGTGTCTGTATATAGTGAGCTCTTGACATTAGTGCAGTCATTAATATTAAGCATTAGTTGCCTGATAGCTAGGGCAATAGTATTTGTTTCGGGAATCTATGAAATGTTTGACTAGACAGTCACACAGTTTCTTCCACATTTATAATACATAGAGGAAAGCATGCAACTTCGAAAATTGTTTATTTCCACAGCCGAGTGCTGGCACAAAGGAAAGCGGGGTCTGCCATTTTTCATGGTAAGCCTATTATAGTCACTTTCAGGGTAGATGTAATTGCTCCTTATAGCTCTGTTCTGTACAGCACTTCCCTGAGGCCACTTAGTACTGTACAGTCGACATCATTGTTCATTCTACACAATGTCACACTGTAGCCTTTCTATATATTTATTTTTCTTTGTAATCCAGTGGTTGTCAGACGTAAACCATTTTTAATATTTTCAGTTCAGCTTTGTTTAATGAAGTGTGTAAAATATATTTGTGTTGTGACATAATGGAAGAGAGGAGTAAATATTATGTATCCTCTGCGGATCTTATTGTTACTCTTTGCTAGTGTTGTTGCATTAACCTCAGCTGTGTTTAGATAATATTCTGACATGCCTTAACTGTCTACTGGTCGATTAAACATTTAGATGTAATAACTTGCCATTTCTTGTGATAACCAACGTGTCAATGTCATTTGACAGTTTTTAATCTTTGCCTTTTGTATGTGAAAGGCTATAGCGGATTACAGTCTGACACATCTGTAGGTATGTTTAGGCTCTTATTAAATTAAATGCTCAATTATCAGGTTCTCCTTTGGCTGCAAAGTACCATGCGACACAGTGGCACTGTCCTTCTCCCTGCCAGTAAGACAAGTAAGATGACAATAGTACATATAAAAGTCAGTATAAACAATGAGAAGGCATGCTGACGTTTATGATAGTGTGGATAAATATGGCAAGAAATGTTTATATGTAATATGATTTCATAGGAAGCTGCAATAAAATAAAGTTGTGCTAATATTACACCTTAAATTCTCTCTGCATTAAGTGTGCTCTGTTCTAGACCAGGGTAGGCAAAGTACGGCTCTCCAGGTGATGTCAAACTACACGTCTCAGCATGCTTTGTCAGTTATCAACTATATCTATGCAGTTAAAGCATGCCGGGACTTGAAAACACCTGGTTGCCTACCCCTGGTATAGGCATAGTTAGGAATAAGATATCTGTCCCAAACGTACAAATATACCTTCTGCTGACTGGTATCACTTGATGTCGGAATACAAATACGTTTCAAAGCTGAAGCTCATTACAGATCTTCCTGGCGACCCTGTGTACACGCGCCACTGGTTAACAACCTGATGTACCCCATAGCCTTACCTACTTATTTTTTAGAACTTGTGAACATGTGTTTTGTTTGTGTGTGTTATTTTGGGAGATTCATGGGCACATTTTTAATATTGTTCTGTCAACTGTACTGCAAATCAAGTCTGGTTTGGTTAACGTTTGCAAGAGAAATATTTTTTGTTTTTAGTTCCGCAGAAGTATCAATAAACACATTTATATGTTTCCTGAGTATTTTTTGTTTGGATGAGATATATTTAAGATTTATACATTAACAATTACTGTTATAAAATATTTTTAGCCGCTTGGTTTTATAAATCTAAAGCTGGCCATACACTATAAGATAAATTGATCCAATCGTAAGATTTTTCATGAGTGGGCAAAACCAAGTTGAATTGCAGGGGAGGTAAATTGAATTAATTGCAATCAGTATTACAGGTGACAGATGATATTTCCTAGCACAAGTGTAATAACAGTGTAAAAGTAACACTGGTCAGTATCTGTGTGCTACATGATACTGTTCAGATTAGCTGATTTGTAAAAAAAAAAAAAAAATCAGGGTCTGCACTGTTCACATTGAACCCTGCCTTTTTCTACCAGTACAAATAATTACTCAGAAAATGTGCTGTGATTGGCTTTGATTGTTTGTTTACATGGAGGAAGGAGGGAGAGGCAGGCAGTATTGTTCTGGAAACAGCTGACTGTGAGCCAATCAGCGCTGCACAAACAATGGGAGAGGAAAGCCAGCTATGTAGTGTTCACACTGACTGAAAAAGCTGGATACGAGGCCCAAACCCCTTCTAAAAAGCAGGCTCTGAACACCAGCTTACAGTAGCCAGCTTTTTGTAAATGGAGCGTTCACACTGAGTTTAGAAGCCGGCCTTTTCACTGCAGCCGGCGTTTTTCTTTTAAAAAAAAAGACAGTTAATTTGAGGTAATGTGAACGGGGTATAACACAATACTTGGCCTATCTCTCCCCACACACGTATCATCTGATTTCTGGTTTAACATTATATAGATCGATATCTATAGCATTAGACTGGAGAGAGAGATTGTCTTGCAGAACTAAAACAAATGTTTTACCTTGAACGCATTAAGAGTTTGAAGATTATCCTCATCATTACTAGATTTGCCATATTTACATAATGTCTATATTATACATCTAAATGAGTTAGTTAATCACTTTACTGAAGCACCATGTCAAGGTCATTAGTAATCTTTTGCTAAATGACATTATCCACACAGTATTTCAGACATGAAATAGAAGCGCCTCAAAGTAAATTGTTAATGCATAATATGATATAGAAGTAGATTCTGTGGGTATTAAATATTTTCTTTTCACTTGTCTCGAGCATTGTTTTGGTCTACTTGGGTTATTATGATGAAAATTGATTTTCTTTAATATTATGCTGTTATATCTGTCTTTAGATTTGATGCCAATCGCATCTGATGGTTATATAGAAGACCCTGTCTGCCATACAATTTGTAGACCATTGATGCAGTTAGGTGACATCATTCATATGGAAAGTCTTCTGGCAATGAAGAACCAGGCATGAGCACTTCTTACGTGAAATTCCCTTCAGTATCCCCACTAATATTAGGCTGAGGCGTGCACACAGTGCTGTGTACTTGGTTGTGTGTGTTCTTGGAGAACCTGTTGTGTAAAGGACTCATATTTTATTATCAGTTTGGCAGTCATTCAAATTATGTTTGTACATTCCAGGCAATGTTTTAATTGCAGTTACTTATATAGGGCCTGGTTATAAAAGCAGAGGAACAGGTACAGCTGTAGTGATGTGTGATTACTGCATTATTTATGTCGATGCACGTTTTGTCAGAAGATATGTTTTTTAGTTAAATATTTTGTTAAAGGAAACACAGGTGACTTAGCTTGTAGCAGAATATTTTTCTAGTGGCCTTTTCTTCATTTGTAGGTTTGCTGTTTCTTGCCTATGTGATTCACACAAGAATGAGGTACCCGTCACAATGCGGCTGGTCCAGTGACCTCCTGTGAAGGTTGTTACAATAGGAACAGGTTTCCAAGTACAATTACTTCTGTCCTGTTCAGGAAATGATCTTAATTATTTTTCAGATACAGATACACCCTAGATGATGTGTATGAATTATTACACATTGTGCATTATACTACTGTGTCAAGCAGATAAACTGACATGATCTGCTAAGTTCATGTAACTGAAGGTTTAGTTCATGGATTCTGGAACTGTCAGACACACACACCTATTTTGTTTTTATATTTACACTTGTGATTTATTCTTTTTATATTAGGTATTGGTGTATTGTGCCAACTTTGGGCTATGTTGCTGAATTCAACTACCATGGTGTTTATGCAAACATTAAGCATTGAATGATATAGGACTGTGTTCAGACTAATGACTACGCTATGTTCGGTGCTTCAAACACTAGGCCAGCAGGGATCTGACAGTGGACCCTTGCTGTGTCCAGCTTTGCTCTCGGTCAGGCTACATTCTGTACTGAGACCCTTACCTTCAAGGTATGAGTGTATACTATCACATCCCCCCCCCCTTCACATTGCTGACACTAACCAACTGCTTGAAAACCACTAGGTGCAAGGTCTAATATCGCTGCATGACCTTATGCAAAATACAATGTTTCAAAAATGTTTGAAACATCATAGTTAACATAAATGACTTCCTTACAGACACATTTATAGTGCTGATTAATGATCTGGAATGAATTGGACGGTAAATCTGTTTGTATAACATGAATTGGCTGATGTGAAGAGCATTTCAATCTGGATTACTCATCTCTAAAATGTATCGAGGGTTTAAGGACAAGTCTATAATTGTGATAAAATGTTGTGCAGTCTCTGCTTCAATGCTTTTTGTGCCTTGTTCAGTTCTTTATGTATGTTTGCTTCTATGCTTGTAATGGTTTGGAAGAAATAATAACCCTCCGCTAGCTTGCATGTTGGAAATATGCGTTGGAGTTGAGCTTTGTATTTGAACCTTCTGCATGAGGCTGTAATCATTTTTGAGTGTGTCCTGCATCATTGAGTGTTAATGAGAAGGTCCTTTGCATACTTTCCCTCATACTCCTGCACTTGTAACTATATTTTTGAGTTGGGGGGTTGATTCAGAGTTTGGGAGTAATGGAAAAATAGGTGTAAGTGTAGACCAGGGCAAAACAAAACACTGAGCTCCAGGGAGGCAAGAATAAACTGTGACAACAGGGTAAAGGTGGCCATTCACGACAACGACTTTGTTTTCGTGGAATATCAGCACCGTGAGGGGAAATAATCCTGTCTTCGGGCCATCCACAGAACAATATCATTCTCATGGTGGCCATAGGGAAGTAATGAACCTGTAAAAATTAAATAAATTAAATAAAAATATACTCGCTGTCCAGATGTTTTCACTGGGCACCGAAGTGGTGCCCATCTCCTTCTCCCTATGCGCCGGCGTCTCTGTCTTCTCCAGCTGCACTGGATGCACCAGAGAATAGGGACAAGGTGCTGAGCACCGCTCAGGTGTTTTTCTTTATTTTTTTTGTAAACAAACGAACATCAGTAATCAATCTCGTTTGTTTAAGTTTCTCTGCTTTTTGTCGCCGATGGGCCGATTTTTTTTTTTTTTTTTTTTTCCCTCAATATTTTTTTAAATATTGTGGGTTTTGGGTAAAATTGGGCCTGTGAATGGCCACATTAAGAGGTTGTGAATTTTCTTAGCTCAACTCTAATGTGTAAATTAAACATTAAGCTATTCTGCTTGTGAGTTCTCTGTGCCAAGTGTTTTCTCTGCATGTAATAAAATTACATTTCTAATGCATCCCTCACATTGCCACATGGTTTTGCCATGGAAAAAGGTGTAAGTGCAACATCACTGGGGTCTTTTTGGAAACTCATTACTTACTGATAGGCTATTATACAATTTTGTATAAAAAAAAAAACTATGAAATCTGCATGTATCATGTGTTTTTTAGATGGTTCAGAAAGAATTCCCCTGCCTGACTCGTCTTACAGATTGAACTTCCTGCTGCATACACAACACACTGTTTTCTCTTCTAAACGGCGTAATTAGGTATTTATAGATTAAAGGCTAGAGGGAGTTCCTTTTTTAATAGATAGCCGCTTTAGTTTCCTGCCAGATAATCATTTCTCAAGTAGCATAATGTAAGTCATTGACACTCCATTACTCTGTAATCTGTACAAATATTTTTGTGTTGTGAAACCACTTCCTAAAGATTATTCTCTATTTATGTAGGATGCTTCTAGTGTTTTCTAAATTTCCATTGCATATTTGTTTGCTTCTGTTTTGGAATAATTGTATGTTAATGTGGAGTCAAAATCATGTTGTTCGGTTGTTGAACGTAGTAACCATCAAATTCAAGCTCTGTTTCATTTTACATACTGGAGAATGTGAGCTTGAATCCTAATAGTTGCTATAGGCAACATTCCCACTTTTCCAGTCCCACAGTTTAGTAAATTCAGGCCAAGGGCTGCAGGTCAATAGATCTTACCATAGTGTTTCCGCAACTATGTTAAACATTCATTGTGTGCCTAATGTTGCCATTACCAAAAGATCACTAGATGCAAGAATTTTACTCATGATCTGAAGTTTCAGACGGCTGCATAATGGCTCTGTACACACTATCTCTAGTTTCTTGTGAATCGTCTACAAGCTGTCCCAGAAACCTTTGTGATTACATCCACAAGGTGGCACTATACTGATGTATAAATGGGAGTTGTTGCAAATACCAGGAGCTCCCAAAAATGGTCACAGTTTCAAGCCATTCTGCAGCATGTGTAAAATGTCTGTTTAAACCATTTACTGTGTGATTTGCACAATAATGAGCAAAAAGAAAAAAAAAAAGACCCAATGTTTACCTTACATAAGAGCTCCACTCATTGTCTTTGGTGTTAAGTTTTGTTTGGTATAGTAAAAATATACCAAACATCATGTGATTGGTGAAAGTATTATTATTATTTCACATCATCTTACTGGCAGATATCATTATGACTTGGTACCTTTCATTGCGCAGACATTTAAAGGGTCTAAACCCGCATCAAAGGTAAGTAACTAGGATTATTGTAACATTGACATGATTGCTCTTATTACAATATTCTGACGGGTGTTGCTTTAATGATGGCTAGAAAAGTGCTGATCCCTTATTGCTGTCACATTCAGCACCCTTGTAGACTACGGTCTGCATAGAGCNGATACTAGGAATTATTCATCATGCTGTAAAGCAAGAAATAGGATATAGAGATGTGTGGTACATAGAATCTTTGCTCTTGTGTGGTAAAACCTATGGATGTGTTGGGTAACATTAAGAAATGTAATATTATTACCCTCATGCCCCCCTCCCCTGCTCCATTCATGTTCCTCATTCCTTCTAGCTAGATTCAATTGTTCTCTGGTTAATTGACCTCTTTAGGATCTCCTCTGCCTAACATTGTCATCTTCTGTCCATGAAGGCTGGTGTGTTCATGTTCCTGTTATGTATATCGGTATGGTGAGATGGATGGTAGTAGATTACTGTAAGGGGAATGTCTATGCCGCTGTTCACCTCAGGCTGCGTTTAGACTATTGTGTGGTATTATGGATTGTGTGAGCTTTGCTGTAATAAGGTGACAGTGCAACACATTGCTGTGGATTGAGGGAGTGTGTTTTAATGTGAATCTGGTCAAAGCCATTGAATAAATAATGATTGCATACCATTTCCAAAACTAATAAATATTAATGACCATTTCTGTGTTATGTTAGTAGTTTCATGTAATTCATATTACATTTATTGTATGAGTGTGTGTGAATAGTGTTGCGGGTTCTCCTAATCTGTTGTTGCTTTCCATGGTGCAGAGTCCTTTATGATGATTTCTCAGATGAAGGCATTAATATGATGCACCATTCCTGAAATGGAATATATTTTTACAAATGATCTCGCTCTCATTGGCATTTCTTTTTTTAAAACCAGGATTTCATATTGGGGGAGAAAGAAAGGGTTTTTATCAGTGATGTTAACTACTACTTTGTGTTTTATATTTCACAATTGTATGACTTTGTAACTTCTAGAGTTATCATAGATTCTGTAGATATAGCTAACAGGCACTATGGAAGATTTTTAAAGGACCTCTTAATATGAACCAGAGGGTTTTACATAGAGGCGCATGGTTACACACACATATTTCTCCATGTCTGTATTACTCTCATGTCAGAACTGCTTCTTGTGCATGCTGATATATCTTGCTTAGGTTTGTTGTGAAATTCAGATTGATCATTTGGTTTCTTTTAGAAATATAAACTAGATGTAAAAGATAGCAGAGGTCGGGGACAGACATTAGAAGCCGGGAGAGATTGCTTTTTTGGGAACGGAAGCTGTAGTAATGATGATCAATACAGAAGTGTGATCTGAGGAATGCAGGAACTGTCACTCAAGCAAAGGAACTGACTGTCACACATATAATAGACTTGCATCTTATGAAATATGAATTTTACCACCAGTCAACCTAAAGAGTAATGATTATTTGCACCATTAAAGTATTCATACCATAATAAAATGCATAACTGTGATACTATATCATAAAATGTGAAACCCGCAGAAATAGCGTTATACTGGATATTTGTCTTTACTTGTGATGGTGCCAGCAGTATTATTATTGCTTGAATAATATGAAGTATGATCCATACACAGCAGTAACATTGTGTCACTCACACACACACACACACACACACACACACCGGTATTTATCATCTTTACATACTGGCCACAATACAAATCTTAGCTTGTTCCAGCCTTATTTCATATTTCTTCTCCGCAACAAATGATTAAATAAGGCCATGGCGTTATGTTAACTTATAACCCTTCTTACCATGCAAAGCTATAAATTATCATTGCCCCTTTCGCATATCTAGCTTCCATT
>JABWIB010004792.1:14872-24872 GCA_016617825.1 Platyplectrum ornatum
TTGTGGGTAGCTGTTCCTTTAAGGGCCGGCTGACACGTCAGCCTATCAGCAGGCAGCAGGGTCCTTATTATGCGACGGCACCTGTTGGGCGTCGCTGGTTATAGTTTCCTACATTGTGGAGTAGAAGCCATCTGTCTGCTCCCCCTGCCTATACCTGCCTCTTGTCTCCAGCGTCCACTGTCCTGAGCCTTGTGGTATTTGTTTGTCTCTGCATGTGAATACTATTGTCTCTGTTGTACTCTAACCAGTGTGCACATTACTAGTGGTACTCTGCTATTCCTTGTATGTGTGTGTGTTGCCTCATGCTGCTCACTTTAAAGCAGGGTGCACATTACTAAGTGGAACTCCGCTATTCTCTGTGTGTGCATTTAGTCTCACTCTGTTGAACTCTAAAGCAGGGTGTACATTGCTAAGTGGAACTCCGCTATTCTGTTTGTATATTGTCTCACTCTCTTGAGTGTCTGTCACATCACTCTACTTGGTATTCTATCTACCTTTCCATACTCTCTGATCTCCTCCAGCTTGAGCCAAGGTTGCTAACTGAGGGCTGTGACCTGCAGGGTGTCCTGCAGCTCCAGTCTCTCCCCACCAAAGGGGCTCTAGCAAACACCAGGCCCCTGTTAGACTCTGCGCCTCGGAAGGTGACCTTGGCCAGCGTAACAATGTGGGACAGAAATATGGTTGCAAACCAGTGTCTAATTTTGAATTGTTTTCGTTTCTTATTGAAAACGTAGACTTTTGTTTGAAAAACACATTGCAGTGGTTTTATTTAATGTTATTAAAGAAATTTTATGTCCAAAATACACATAAAAATTTGGCACATAAAAAAATACTTGCGTACTTTCTCTTTACAAAGGGACATTGTCTAGTGTGCCCTGCGAAANTGTTCCGCCATCACCATATCCTGCAATGACACAAAGCACACAGGAAATAAGTGTGGAACCACCATGTGCAGATGGTAAGAAAAATCACTTTCACATATTACGTATGCGTACATTGTGGTTTATTGATTAACTTTTTATTACCTTTGTTTCTCACAACAGATGAACTCATAACGCTGACAATCATTCCAGAGCCACTCATGCCACAACTGAATCCTATCCCTCCCCGTGTAGGCCATTCCGGACAGGCAACAAGGCTTTACAGCACTACCCAGTATCAAGAAGCTGCAACCCAAACTAGCAGTGCTCAACGGTCAAATGATGATGTGTTGCCACGCATGGAGCATTTACTCCATCACATGCAGCGGGAGCAACGGCACCATAATAGGCGTATACACACCTTAATGCGCCACCAGTGCACACAATTTTCAATCATAGGCAATAGAAGGTGTGCAGCGGAAGAAAACATTGCACAGGGCATCAATTAACTGAATAATTTAATCCAAAATTTAACAAATAGTGTGCATACTAGTTTAAGTGAGGTACGTTCTGAGCTCAGTTTAATGAGAAATCTTATGGCTACTCAGTTTGAGCAGACGTTTGCGTCTGCCTCATCATCATCTGACACAACCTCAGCCACGCCGTGGAGCCAGAACCAGGGGTGGCAGGGTCACACGGGGTAAGGAGCAATGCACACGTGAATTTTTGAGGAAACATAAGCAGTGAAATGCTTTGTTTTTTTGTTTGTTCCATTTTATTTCTGGTTGTAAACCTACTTTTGTAAGCACATGAATCATTATTAAATGTGCTCATTAGTAATGTGTGCAGTTTAATTTAACACTTATGTACGTTTATATATTTAAAAAAATAAAAAATGTAAACTACTAATCAACAAAATTCTGTCTCTTGTGAAATTTTACCATATTATGGCTTGCTTTATATATGCAAAGTAGTATGCCTTAACCATGTAACAATGTAAGCATGAGATGTGTTCATATGATTTATACTTAAGTAACATCTAAAAATAAGATACAAAGGCAAACACTTACATGAGAAATGATNGAGAATTAGGTTTTGCCGTGTCTGATTCCCTGACCGACTGTGCTCCCGAGAAGGTGATGACAAGATTTCCGCATCCTCATTGTCTGCTTCAACAATCTCATCCCATGGCTCACTGAGAGCGAGATTGTGAAGGAGACAACAAGCCCACACAATCTGAGCCACCTTCCTAGGTGAATAAAGAAGTTGGCCACCAGACTTATCAAGGCACCGAAAGTGAGATTTTAACACGCCAAAGGTACGTTCTATCACACGTCTAGTGGCTATATGTGACTCATTGTATTGGTGGTCTGCGGGAGTCTCCGGGTGCAACAGTGGTGTCATTAGCCAGGACCGACACCCATATCCTGAGTCACCTGGTTAGAAAAACTGACACAATGAAATTCACTAAACACTATTCATTATCAAAAAACATATAAAATATACTTACAAAGGATCCACCCTTCTGGCATCTGATGTTGTTCAAATTTAGCAAAAAGGGCGGACCTTCTCAGAATATAGGAGTCGTGGCATGAGCCCCACTGAGACCACCTGCACATTCAGGGAGTGGTACAGTAGTTGTGCCTATTCATATAATAATAGGCGCATTATTTTAGCCAAAGCACTTAACACCTGAGATAAGTGTCTGGAAAATGTTGGCTGAGAGATGCCATGCACTATGCCTGACACTGACTGAAAGGACCCTGTAGCCAGGAAATGTATGGCACGTGAGCGAGATGTTTCAGGCTCTAAATACACTCTCACATGTTCATATAAGCTCAGGAGGGTAGCCTGGTTAACATGGAAATAACGAACAACCTCTTGATCTGACAGGGAGTCCAGGTCCAAACGCACCATAAATTTCCTCAATGCCTGTAGATGAGGGCGCAGGGGTTGGGCCTGGGGCTGGTAATGGTGCACCTCCTCATCTGATTCCTCCTCATGTTGCCCCCTTGCCCTGACCTGTTTGCCACTGCACAGGCCAGGACAAGGTGAAACATGCGTGGATCTGCCATGTTTTCAATCCCACAAGTATTGGGTTACACAACATGACCAATTTATATAGTGCAACCAATTTTCAATCATGGTATGGTTCGGGAAAGGCCTCAAATGGGTCCCTTTTGACTCGAATTGCATGACCGCGATTTTTTACAAAATCGAAGGTCGAATTCGGAAATCCCGGTTTAGTAAATATACATGTGAAGGCAGTTGATAGCATTTTTCCGAAGTTTCGATTTCACTTTCGAGCAAGAAAATCGAACGTTCGATTTTGTACAAAATTCAATTTAAAGACAATTTGAGCCTTTGTAAATCCTTAAAACACAAATTCGACAAGAAATTTGAAGCGAAAATTTGATTTCACAAATTCAACCCTTAGTTAATACCCCCCATGGTGCAGGCTGCGCTTTCAATTAGCAGGGCTTAGCCCTGCTAAAAGCACAAATGCAAATGAGAACGCCCCTTTTCTCATTTGCATTTGCCGGAGTCGCAGACGCAGATCGGCGAAACATCACGTCTCCGCTAGCCTGGCTGGCGGAGGCGCAGGGCTGAATCAGCCCCTTAGCGTATTGACATGAATAAGTTTATTGAGTACATAAAATATATATATAAACAAATATAACTTCGGTTCTCTGATGGATTAAATCAGTTACAATCAGTGGTCCAGAGAGCCCCAGTCGCATCAGCGTCTGGATACTGGGTTGTGGTACAGGCATTGTCCTGCAGACTGGTCCCGGGAAACACTGTACATATAAGGTAATGGTCATTTTCCCTATCTGGGATTGGTACGTTTACCTTACATTCCTAAAGATTGTATATCATAGCTGGTTCAGGATGTACCAGGCTGTGTGCAGTGCTCCAGCTTGTAAATCTAAGACAAAATAATAGCTTACTAAGCAATTAACCCTTGATATCCCTTAACAGACACAATTTGGATATATTTATGTATACCCTCACACCCTGGTCTACACTTGCACCTAACAAAAAGGTGTAAGTGCAACTCTGGATCAGCTCCCTTGTGCTTTTTTAAAGTCTAAATACACTGCATTAATATTATACTACATGACACAAGAACATCCTGCACAGAACAAAGTTTGTAAATGTAAACATCTTTGAAGTCTTTGAATATAACACTACGAATATGTCAAATTGGGTGACTGTATGGTCTGCAAATCTGATTATTTGTAGTCAGTATTTATAATGAATAAATAATTTATATAGTCTTTCCCATATCAATATGTTATATAAACAAAAAAAAATAATTGTAGCCCTAATATAACATCATTATTATAGTTTTTTGTAAAAAGTCTCTTATACTTCAATACACTATATAACTCAGGAGGTAGGTCATCTAAGGTGAACAATGCAGTGGGACACCTTGGATACCTTTAAATAATTTACAGGAAAAGTGTGGATTTCTGTGCTATGCATATGTACAATTTATCATATCATACTTTAAAATCATAACTGAATATGACACGCATCATTTATTTTTACTACAAGTGTTTTAGATGCTTTGTTTGCATTGCCGTCCCAGATGTTAACGTGCATCTACTGAGTCTGCTCCTGTGAGATTCAGCCATTTATTATTCAGTTCAAAGTCATACTGCTGTTTAATGCAAAGTTGCTAGTTTTATTTATTTATTTTTTTTTTCCGGCAGACTGTTCCCTTGAGTTTGTAACATGAAAACGTTCTCCTCCGTGCTGTGATAAAGCTGGCAAAGTACAGGGGACATGTTTCCCTAATCTGTAATATGAATCTCATGCTTTATTTTGCCTAGCATTTGTTGTTATTCTTCTCTCTGTACGCATGTTTATCGAGGTCTACCAAAAGCCCAGAAGCACACAGGTCAGAGAAGAGCATTTTGATGGATTATGGGATTGTAACTGTCTCTGCCAGCTGACATCTTTTATTGGCTGGGAGGATGTGCCTGTAAACCTTTATATAATTATAGTATTAAAGCCACTGTGCCTCTGTGTTCCTGGCTCTTGTTCAGGGATCAATGTGAAGATAATTTCAAAAATGAATAGTAAGTATTGATCGTCCCTTGGTGGAGTCTTATCAGTGTCTAAAGCAGAGTACTGTAGATTATAACTTCAATGTCACTTATGATGATATGATACGTATTGCGGAATAGCAATTTGAACAAAGAGGTGATTTAATTCACAATGGATTTTTACAGCGTGATGGGTAATAAATCACAATCTGTGCAATTTTTAGAAATGAACACATGTTGGCAGTAGTTGTAGGGCAGTACCTGGGAGATCTGAAAATGACCAGTGAGGGCAAATATCAGCAGAGTATCCTTCTGAATGATTGGCCCTTAGTTGATTCTGACATTCAGATGACCTTGGAGCTTTGCTAGCAGCTGCTGGTTAATTTTCTTCACTGAGGACGTAGTGTAACTTTCCATTTGCCTGCCAATTACCTGCCATTCCCAACTTATCACTTTATATTTTTTAGGATATTGGAAGCACATTTTCCTTTTGAAGTATAGACTATTATGTTTGTGCTCCTGCTGTTGCCCAAGTATGTATGTACTATTTACTTTCAGGCAGACTTTTGAAAAGATTAAATATCATTAATAATAGTTCATTATAAATCATAAGTATATATATTGGATTTAGTGAGTCCTTACAGGGTTGGCTATGTTTCTGCCTTTTTTTCATTGAACAATACAGAACCTTTGTTCTTTTACGCATCACTCTGTACATCCTTGTATCCTGTATGTAATTCTTTAAGACAGTGGTGGCGTGGGACTTGCATACAGTATTTATATGTTTGCCATTTAGATCTTCATTATACCTTCATGTCTGCTGCAGAAAAGTTAAGGTGTAATCCTCAGCTCGTAAGTACTGTGCATTCGAGGGGAGTGTTCGCACACACTTCACGATCACACATATGTAATTACATTCTAGTAGCCAAAAGACGTCAAAAACATGCATGCTGCAGATGTTTATAGTATTCAAATTCAGTTTCATACACATTAGCAGCATAGCAGGTCGGGGTCAGGGGCCAGGTTGATTCATTAGTATGCCTGATCAGTGCATAAAACTTTATCCACGAAGCAGAGCAGTACGGAAATTTAAGGTAGCCTTCAAGACATTTAAATGTCTTGAAGTTTAATATGAGTTAGGGGAGGGAGAGGGCAATGAAATCACCTCTCTCCCTTCTCCCTCTCGCACGTACTACTCTGGTTAACACCGTTCACACTGAACAAGGGTAATTAAGGGGTACTGAAACAATTAGTTTCATAATTAGAATAGACCCGTGATTTGCTTAAAAAAATGAAGGGAAAATAAATAAATAAGAGAAATGAACAATAAAAAAAAATGAAAAAAAAAAAGAATAAAGTATTAGCAAAAAATGTAATAGAAAATATTAAAGAAATACATAAAAATTAATTATAAATTGAAAACCATTAAAATGTATTAAAAAAAGAATAAAAAATATAATAAAGACGTAAAAATAATATTAAAAAATACAAAAATATTTATAACATCAATAATTAACAATTGATTAAAAAATTATAAAATGATAAATTAAATTCAAAACAATAAATTATGCACAAATTTTTTTTCACATGTTTTAACTGGTGTATACATCGTCATGTGCTCACACAGCAGCCAGCTGACGACTGCTTAGAATTTGCCAGCAGCTCACAATTATGCAATTATACCTGCCCGGGTAGTTTTACCCGGGCAGGATGCGTTCACACTAGCAAGTGCCCGGAACACAGCATGGTATTATTTCAGAAAATAGAGGTGGGAGACCCTACCCGGGCACTTGCTACAAGAACATATGGAAAATAAGTGCATTGTTACCACTTTTTATTTTACTATATTAAACTCAAATCTGTTTTTGTGCTTTTTGTTTGTTTAGTATCTTTACATTGTAACTGTAAACATAAAATACTTAAGCCAAGTGTCAGGAATTTAGCTAATTTGCAGAAACATGCCATTAATGTAAATAGGCTATATTATTTCAGCCTTCCAATAAATCGTAAAACACTGTCAGTCTCGCTACTAAGTTGCGATACAGTTTGTATTGCAACGTTTGCAGACGTATTTGTTTTGGGCATATGCAGTTTGAAAGTAAGCAGACAGACAAGTTATATGACATACTTATCAGTGTGAGTAAAAAAGACTAAGTAAAAACTAATATAAATGCACAGAAATTATGAAAAAACCACATCCACACATATTTAAAAGGTAAACACAGGGTTAGACAAGTACAAAGGAGGTTAAACTACTGGAAATTGATTTTTTTAATAACATTGAGTGACTCATGGATGAGGGAGGAGAAAGAAAGGACTGGAGAAAGGTAGCTGTAAAGGAACAATGTGATAATTTAGATTTCCCAGCCCATCCTTTTGTTGTATGGATGGTCGAGAATGGTGGGATAGGAGGGAATCGGATGCCACTGAAATAAAGATTCAACCACATGTTGTAAAAGGCACTTTACTGGATCTTATGTAACTTTATTTCTCCCTTTATTTGCCTAATAATGTCCCATGATTACTTTAAGCAAAAACATTTGCCATTCACAAATTATAATTAAAATAATGTACAAATGAATAGGATATTGTACTTGGAAATATTTATGCATGACCTTGGCCGGATTAACTAGTCAGAACCCACAAACATAAGGGCCCCACCCCACACAAAGGGCCATTTCTAGGGGCACTCACATAAAAGCATCAGAAATGGAAGCTGAGCAAATATACAAGGGGATGAAGCAAGTCAGCAGTGGAAGGCACTGCAAGCTAGAGAGGCACCATTACCGCTCTTCAGTACTGACCTGGTAAATAGATGAGAAGTGGAATATTTCCTACTTCCATACAGTATGTGAAAATCACTTCTACGTATGTCATATTCACCAGTGAGAAGAGGTGGCACGCCTTTCTCTTCTATGTAAAGAGCAGTCACTAAAGTGTCTCTAGTATATAGAAATGTATATTTCAGACACTAAATTCTGTACTACACTACATTTTGTATTTTAGGCTGGTCATTTATATGTGGTATGTATTGTATAGCGGTCATTGAGGTGCGGCCTGTTTTGCATAGTGATTACTAGGATATTCTTTCTTTTTTTGTGGTTTCAATATTGCGTTCTGCATTTTAAGAGATTTACATGGATACTGGCCAATGTGTGATGGTTACTAGTGTGAAATGTTAAATCTGTAAAAAGTAGAACAAAGATGTATAGTTTGCAGGAGAGTGTTGAACAACCTAGCACCAGCCGTGACCTGAAGTGGAGGCTGGACAAATACACGGTTCAGAAATACAGGCTGGAAACACAAGGATTTTCAGAAATTAGGGCCAGACACATAAAGATCTTGTTTAATACAGGACTCGAAGTGGGTATATATATGTGGGGGTATGGAGTTAGCTCCACCCTTTGTATAAGCCCCACCCCTCCTTGCCCACAATTTTGTAAAAAATGTTCTGCTCCCATCCATAGGGGGCGGGGATTATAAAGGGGCGGGGCTTATCACAGGAAAAAAGGTGCCAGTATACCATACTGGTGTATACTGGCCCACTTCGAGGACTGGTTTAATATATATGAACACAATATTTATATAGGCGTACTGTTTGTTACCGTTTGGCAGAGACCTCCACAAACCATAATCAGGCCCTGTGTGTCACATACGCATATTGGCAGGAGACATTGGCTCTGGTTACTCCCATAAAGCCTAGGTGAATGTGGACTACCAACATACTCTTTAATTTTTCTTTAACATGTTTCTAATAGGCTGCCAGTCTCAGTTTGCCCCAGGCTGTATTATATTTTAATACAGGTGTTATAATAAAGTATACCTGTTTCCACAACCCTAGATCACTCTGCAAATTTATGTCTTTAATACAATTTTGCTTTAATACAGGACAGTTTGTATACTATACAAATGCAGTAATTCTAACATTCTTCAGAATATGCAAGTGCGCGGTGATAAAGTTTCTCAGTGATTTGAAACACTGCTATTTAGTGAAATAATTGGAAATTGGAAGGGTGGTAATACATTTAAATGCATAATGAAATTTATAGGGTTTGCAAGATACTGGAAGGATAATTAGAAATTGGAAAATGACTTAGAAGACAATAAAACATTTAACCATGCATTTTCATGTTCTCAAGCATTCTTCCAGTCTGTTCCAATGTTATGATACATTTAAGTACTTAAAAATGTAGATTGAATCCATTTATGTATCTCTTTGTAAAACAGATGCAGTCTGCATTATTTTAGCATGTTTGCTTCATATATCACCATGCTTTGTGACAGGGAGGAGGTGAAGAAATGTAGTCTTATTCTGCTTTATAAGTTTTACTCATTTTTCAGGATACATCCATAAATTATTTATTTAATGTTATCATTTTTTATACTTTACTCAAATCTAGATTTAGGCTGAATTGTCCCGTTTTGTCGTTTAAAATTTTTTTTATTTTATTTTCATCCTTGATAAAAAAAATAATTAATTAGAAGACAGAAACCATATTTTAGAAGTCAGAATCACTTTTTAGGGCACTTGAGCATACCGTATATACAGGGCCGGCGCGCCCATTAGGCGAAGTCAGGCCTTCGCATAGGGCGGCCGACCAGGGGAGGGGCGGCAGCGAGGCAGGGGGAGAAAAAATACATTATATATATNAAAAAAAGTGTAAATTCAATACCGGAGGGCGGACGGGACCACTCCGTCGCCCTCCGCGGTGGTTCTGAAGCGGCGTAATGTGACGTGATGACGTCACGTCGCGTCAAAGGGGGCACGGTGCTAGGTCTGCCTAGGGCACCCGCAGACCTAGCTCCGACCCTGCGTATATACTTGAGTTCTTCAGCCCGAAAAATGTGCTGAAAAAGCTCCCCCTTGGCTTATACTCGGGGCAAGATTTATCACAGGAGGCTGCAGCATGTTTCCTCACCCCTCTAACACTAGCTGGAGCTAACATTATCTGTTAGAAGCTGATGATAAGCAGCAGCAGCAGCATTTGTCTCCCCCTGCTCTCCCCTGTTACAGCACTGAAGTCCCTCACTTCCTCACTCCCTCCCTCAGACCTCAGTGTAGTGAAAGGGGGGAGTGCAGGGGGA
>JABWIB010004792.1:29872-39039 GCA_016617825.1 Platyplectrum ornatum
CCTTCTTTACCTTAGCTCCATCTTAGCTCTGAGCTACTCTGTGTGCAGCTCTGGTATCTGGGGACAAAGAGGAAACCACTGCCACAGAACAGGAAACATAAGAAGGCTGCAAACCAGATTCAGCTATGTGGACTGGTAACTGTAACACAGACTGAGTAGCGTGCTCACATACCTCCAGTAATAATTCCAAACTCGCAGCCTAGGTGTTGTTCTTGAATTGTTCTTTCATATTCAGCTTCAATTTGATTGGTTGCTATGGGCAACATCCCCACTTTTCAATCTCACTAAATCTTACCGCTTAGTAAATTTAGGCCCTGGTCTGCTCTTTCCGTCTACATTGGTTTCTTGCATTATACAGTGTCAAATACAAAATAATTTTGGAAACCTACAAAGCAAAGCAGTCAACAGGACTGAATCCACATTCCCATCACATCATATCAAAATATATGCTTATTCACTCACTCTTCACCCCCTCTATGTAATAAACTTTTCCTTATAACTCACCACAGACACGTTTACGAAATTCTTCAAAATCCTTCTTAACCTTTGTCTACCTTTTTTCCGATAATTTTGCTATGCAGTTTTCGAAGTCCTGAATGTGTGTGAGTAAGACATAGAAATTATGTGGGATGGGAGGTAGCGGTTGACAGCAAAACTGAGAGGAAAATACAGAGACAGAAAAGTAGATTAGGTTATGCAACAGGGAGGGGAGAGATCGAAAAATGGGAAGTTTAGGGTTAGGCAGTGCAGTAGGGATTGGAATTTGGCTGCAGAGAAGTTAGGGTTAGGAAAAACTCACCTGTCGGTGCTAGGATTGGGCACTGTAGGAGATGTCCAACTCGCTCTTCTTTTGGCAGTGGTCTATATTCAATGTTGTCTAAACAGCCCTGTGGGCTGTACGCATCAGCGACCCACATCCTAGAGTGGTGTGTGTCTGCTGTAATATGTGGGGGAATTGAGAGTGATGTGTGGTGTAACTGGAGTTGGTAAGAAGTATCGCTATAATGTGTAGTGATATGGACTATTGCTGTAATGTGTAGATGTAGCATGGGTAATGTTAGAGAGCATACCAAGCAAAATTAATTACAAATACTTGTCTTTGGGGCTTTGCATCTGTTATAAGTGGATTCTAGAAAGAAATAACGTTACAAACTAGACAGATATATTTGCTGCTTTGTGTTTATCTTTCTTCACATTAACTTCTAAAATTACTTGAATAACGGTAAATCAAGCACATGCCTTCCTTTGTCAGGTCACAGAATTCATTGTTGGGTCCAGTGCTGTATCCAATTAGATAAACATACATATAAACTTTGGTTATTTGGACTATGCAATTTATCAACCCCTAGAGAAATCATTGATTTCTTTTTCATCGCGACATACGTCAAAAACTAGTAACAAAAGGCTTGTGAATCTCAGTATTGAATTCCCTCTGGCTTTTTTGAAAAAGGAGTGGCATTGATTTTTACTTTTTGGGGGTGGTTTTGCTGTGAAATTACTCCTCTTGCAGGAATTACATTCCATAAATTTGCAGTACTGGAGGCAAAACTTAATACACACCAATAACTAAATTCAACACAAACATTTCTAGATAGTAGATTTCAAGAAGATGTGGGTTGAAGGTTTGTTCATATGTAAAATTCAAACAAAGACATTCAACCAGATAATACCCGATAATCATTTTTCAACAGTAATGAACTTTGTATTGTTTAAAGTTGTCCACACTAGAGTGATTATCGTCCATATAATACAATTTTAAGGGATCAGGCTCTAATGTGTGTTACTAATGGATTTCTGAAACCTCAGATTATTGCCCACCAAGAAAGGCTTTGGGCCAATAATCTGATCGCTAAGATTTCCTTAATGATTATCACCCAGAGAGAGAGAAAGAGACAAAGGGGCTGATTCAGGCCTGCGTCTCCGCCAGCCAGGCTGGCGGAGACGCGAAGATTCGCTGATCTGCGCACGCCCCTTTTCTCATTTGCATGTGCGCCTTTACCAGGGCTAAGCCCTGCTAATTGCTAGCGCAGCCTGCACCATGTCAGGACATAGTGCAGGCGTAGCGCAGAGGGACCGAGGCAGGTATTGTCGTATGGACAATTACCTGCCTCATTAAGTGTAAAAAAAAAGGTAAAAAAAATGAATAAAATAGTATTTCATTATTTAAAAGGTGTCTGTGTGTGTGTTTTTTTTAAAAAACATTATTTATTTATTATTTTTTTTTGACACTCTGCGTTTTTTTACATAGCGCAGGGAAGCGGGGCATAAGGCATGCCCCACTCCCTGCGCTCTATTCAGAGCTGCGCTTTTGCAGTGTGCGGCCGCCAGGAACGCTGAATCAGGTCCAAAGGCTACAGTGATACTTCTATATCACAGTAATTATAGTGTCAGGGGGTAGAGGTGCTACACATTTTGCCAATTTGACAGTCAGCAAAGTATCATTGACAGGTGGCCTGTGCTGCCAACCAGAATCTTAAGAGCCCCCCCCCCCCCTCTCTCCAACATTAATTATTGCAGAACAGCTAGGGATTTATTAAATTAAATTTTATTAATTTCAGGTACAGATTTTTAATGACACATAGTATATTATAAATACTAAAATAAATATAGCATGCTATTCACCTTTTGTATAGCATGTTTGTATTATAGCAATACGGCTCACCATCCGACATAACTGTTAAACTACCCTTCATTTAAGAGAAATCCCCCTGTACCCCATTTCACTCTACTTATAGGAATACTTCAGACCACCCTGCACATTTTATCATTATCAGTCATCAGCACAATAACTCCAGACTTCAACCATACACAAGACTTCCACTATACTTATTTAAGAATAACTATATCCTCAAGACTGACAGGGGAGTTCACTCCTCGGGATGCCTGCAATACAATGCAGCGCGTGGGAAGCAGGATCCAGCCCAATATATAGCTATATTTCCCCGGCCCATTATAGCTATACTTGTTGCCCCAAGTAATAGAGTAAACTTTGGAGCACCTTATACCGCTCTTATATTATGTGTGAACTGCCTAAACCTAACTGTGATATTTTACCCATGTAATTTAAAGATCCCCACAATATACACATTTCTGTGAAATATTGTAGCAGTGTCCTCATCACCCATGGTGCAGCTCTGCTACAGAAACCTTCCGTACACAAATAAATATGACAGCAAAACACCTGTAGTCACCCTTCCATATAATATACTTACATAATAAAGCAATATGCCCTACAGACAAATAAACAATACAGATTTTCCAGTTCCATAAATTGAAGCAGTGATATAGTGTATAATGGGTTCCTCCTGAATCATGGGTCCAGAATAAGACAGAGGTTGTAGTACATGGACAGAGCTGATTATCAGAGCCAGAAACCATACTGTTGGCAAACTTCAAATACTTAAACTTAATGATTCAATAATAATGAAATAGTTAACAGCCAATTGCTTAACATTAAGTTGTAGTCGGCTTCATGCACCAGATTTTATTCACAAACTGAACCCATGGAAGTGGACCCAACAAATTTTTTGGGTGGAGGAAGTGCAGTTTTAAAGGTAAGCTTCAAGTGTAAGGTCTTAGCCTAGGCACAGATAGAGCACAATTATACCCCGTTCACATAGACTACCCTGGTAAATCTGTTTTTAACGAGCAGGATTGTTAGCTGTGGATCTGAATTACCCTGATAATGAACCCTGTTCACAGTGCTGAATTACCCTAGTAATTCACAAACTACCCTGGTAATTCACAAACTACACCATTCACAATGAACCAGGGTAGTTAGTAGTAATGTTCACAATTAGAACACTACCTGGGTAGTTCAGTCAACCTGGGAAGTTGACTGAATTACCCAGGTAATAGACTTCTTTGTGAATGGGGTATAACATATACTCTTCCACTTCCTTGTGTAGAGTGAGCCAGCAATAAGAGTGCATGAGGAACTCTCTTGTTTCTTGAAGACAACATGGCTGGAAAAACAAGAGGAGTGAAAGCATTGTAGCAATTTAAGGTGCTTAGTAGGAGAAATCAGTATCTTATCAGAAAGGGGTCACATTCTGGAAGAAGCTAGGATTATGCTTGTGCTTGGTGCCACTGCAGAATTGCTCTCACTTAGTCAGGATTCATCATTCATCGTTGTCAGGCACCCTGCCATACACCATGTCATGGTCCGCCTTTCACAGCGATCCCATGCCTCTTGGAAGCTTGTATAGTCTAAAATCCTGGTTCAGTCCATTATATATATCCTGTTTACCTGTTCAATTTACCTTGCCTCTGAAATACCAATAATCAGTTTTCTATGCAGCCAATCCTGGTCTAAGGCGCTCTGTTTAAATCCTGTTGCTGGAGATACCATTGTCAGAACAACTTGATTTATCAAGGATCCTGGTTCCTGTTACTAATAATTTTGTCGAGCTGATCTGGTTCTCAGGGGCTTCTGCTGCTATCTCAACTCCTGCTTCAAGCATTTCTTCATAGTTACCTGCCCAGCCTTTCATTTACTTGCCAGCCTGCAACCTTGCCTCTGTTACCTGTGAGACCACTCTGCCTGAGCTGCCGCTGCTACCTAAGTCTACACCTCTTCAAATCCGGCTCTGCCTAGTTTTAACTCTTGTCTGCACCTCTCCGGTTTAAGTCCACACATTAAAATAAGGTTTCAAATAAGATTCAAAATATTTTCAAGCAGTAAAAAACCTGCATAGAGAATACTCCATTTTTCATGAAATCGAAAGTATGAGACGATTTATATATCTTTCATTTTTTCTGTTTTGTGTCCATCTTGAATAAAACCTTTGTTCTCTGCTTAAACGTTTCCCCTTTCCCATTCATAAAAGCAATTTAAGACATTACTGAACTGAATAATGACGAACAGTAAAACTATTTTTTTTTTTTTTACAGTTTCAGGGTTCCAATTTTTCTGTATTGTATTGTGTGTGATTTAATAAACACTATTTGATTGTGTAATGTTAGCACTGAAAAACATACATGAGAGGAGTGTAAACTTTTCCTTGACTGTATTGATGTTGTTAAAACAAAGTTAGAATGTTTCACTCATCTAATGAAGGGATGCAACCAAGTAAATTGCCTGAATAATCACAACTCATTGGCTTCTTTGTTAGTGTTCCAATTGTATTTTATTGACCTCAGGACAGGTGGCTAGCTTGAAAAGTGCAGGGACTGATTCACTTGCCCACTGAGGTGTTCACAATGAGGCTTCATAATTTACAATGAAAAGTGGTGTATATACACACATATACTGAGACATGAATATATGCAGATTGAAATGCACCTGTTAACACACACACACACACACACACACACACACACACACACACATATATGTATTTGCTTAATTTGACTTTACACTGTAATAACGTTTACTAACTTTGTTTACTTTCACTAGTACTTTAAAATACATATATGGTGACAGACTTTTATTAATAACATTCAGTAATATGTACAGTAGCAAGTCTAGGACTGAATAAGATAAAGAATAAAATAAAATCTGTATATTTCAGCTAGAGGACCTATATGGCATTAGTGGTGGAAGGCAAAGGTGCTGCATATTCCAAGAATTACTACACCACAATGTTTGGACGTGTTGACTGTCAGCAGTAGGCCGATTACCAGGAAGCCCTTTGGATGGGAAGTATAATTCTTCTTTAGTGATAGTGTATAAGTTATATAACTGTTTGATAGGGTTTTTAGTGGTACTACAAGTGTCAGCATTCTTTTCCACACATGTAAACTTTTGGAGTATTACTAAAACTGAAAAATAGACACTCACTATCTTTGGTTTACCTACAACATACAGCAAGTCTGCCTACTGAAGGAAAGTAAATCCAGCAGTTTATATATTTTACGTGTATAAAATTGTGACATCCATTTAGTGAATGTATCCTTTGGTTTTAGTTCAAATTTCTCTATGACTATGGTATAGATTCCTCACACTTATTCTGTCTGTAACTAGGAATTTTTCTTTGCTCACATATGTTTTTTACTAACAGGTTAATGTAGGGTTTTAAAAAGAATAGTTAATATTAGCACAATAACACCTTTACTAAACCAGTAAAACAGCAAAAGTCTCCAATGTTCATAAACAGCAAGAGTTCCCCTATTTAGACATACTTTGCTTGTTGTGTTCCTCATTGTGTGTTATGGTCTCCATCTTCGTCTGCCTTTTAGTGTGTAAAACATCTACACCTTTTTTCAAATTCATTGGTTTCCATCACCACAAACCTTGTTGACCATCAGATATGTTCTTACGTCTCTTACTCCTACAGATATGTACATGTACCATATTTAAAGGTTGCAGACCTGCTAAGATGTTGGTTGCACAGGTCTGTACTCACCATTAGTGACTCCAACAAAGACTGGACCCTAGTTACATTCTGCACTATGGTTGGTGATGTTACGGTAACACTAGGATTATGATTGACTGTTTATATGCCTTGTCTGATCTTCTTTATATGCTGTATGCCTCCTTACAATAAAACACAGCAACACAACATCTGTGTGCAAAATGCAAAAATAAAGTGTTCTCCCTGTATGCAAACACTGACATTCATTTTACCCCCCTGCAATTCAACATGGTTTTGTCCACTCTTAAAAAATCTTACGATTGGATCAATTTATCGTGTAGTGTATGGCCAGCTTAAGTCTTCACGGATAAGGGGAGTAAAATCCTCTGTCATGCTCCTCTCTTGTGGATATTTGCACTACCTTTGTTCCATATGCTAGGAGATCTGTAGTTTATCATTTGCCGCAAGTATGTGCCAATGTAACCACACGTGACTTCAGTAAGTAGTCTAATGGTCATAAGTCTGGATCCATTGCTTATTGTGCAAGAACAGTATTTTAAACCTGTTCTTTAAAGAAGTGATACTGAAGGCATATCATACATGAACAACATATCTAAATAGGGTGTATGCTTTCCAGGCCTATGATGACAGACTATATAGACTATCTTTATTATTGGGAGAGCTAAATGGTTTTTTTTAAAGTTTGGATAATTGGATATTTTTTAAGCCTTAAGCCTAATGCCCAGGTTTATACTTTGGGCCCTCTCACCAGCATTTACTGTATTATACAATACAACAGTTCTCTGTACTGCAGCGAATAAAATACAGCAGTTTCCCTCATTGACTGACTGAAATAAAATAATCTATGATGCATGAACAAGTCTAAATGAAATAATAATATCCTTAGCAGTGAAAAACGGATTGGTAATACAGTAATTGAACAGATTTATTGCCATCTCCTAGAGCTAGCCTACTGAAACAGCCTGCTATTTTATTTAATCTCATATCAGTGGAATTACTGGTTGGTAATCCATTGTTAAACATCATTTAGAGTGATGGATGAAAATGTCAGCCTTTCCAACATAATCAATTCATATCTCATTAGCACATATTATTTATGATTCTCATAATAGGACCTGCAGGAGTCTCAGGGGGGGAATGGAGACCTCAGCTGTTGTTGAAATGAGATGAGATATACTGTAGCTTATGAGTTAATAACTGCTTATAAAAATACTTCCTTGCTGTATTGATTGGCCTTACAATTTTACAAATGAATTGATTACCCCAACCTTTTTTCTTACTGTCGGGAAAAAAAACAAAATAGAAAGTGTAGGCTAATTACCATTCAGTCCACAAGTTGAGGAAAGCGATACTGGAAAAGTCATAGTGGCTAAGCATGAAGCAATATAAAACAGCATGTAAAGTAATATATATGTATATATATATATATATATATATATATATATATATATATATGACACGGAACTATTTAAGGTTTATTAAATAGTTTACACATGAGGTTCTCGCCATTTAACATGCAGAAGTACAACACAGTTTCCTTTATGTACAGTATAGCGAGATGGGTTTTAAATACAGTTGAAATTTGTCAAGCATCCAATGAAACTAAACCTTGTTTTGTTGTGTTAATGCAGTTTATGGTGCATCAGTAATCATGGTCAAAATGTCAACTGCTGCCGCAATTAAAATGCATTTGAAAATCATTTTATGTTTCAGCTCATAAACATCAATAAAAGAAAATGAGTAATAAATGACTGTCTAAAGTACAAAAGACCAGCTCATATTTCAGATGAAAATGAAGACAAAATGTAGCTTTTATTTGCCTGTGGAATTCCCATTAACTGCATCAGTGACAGGAGGGAACTGGATCAATAGTTGGCTGGCCGCTGAAAACAGTTTCTGGCTGTTCAGCAGCCAATGCAAAAGGAAAGCTGTCATATTGTGATCTTTATCAGGTAATCTTCATTACACCAGACCAATGATATATGTATATGCTGGTCAGCTAGGGGCGCATTTAATTCTTGCTTCTATTTGTGGTCTGAGTGCAGATTGCTCACAAATTATTTGTTTACCGGAATGAGAAACCTTCAGTGTTAATTTCTTTTATTCCTTTCATTGGTGACTGATGGCAAACAAGTTCTATGTAATCTTTCTTTTCTTTGTCCAACTGTTTATAAAGAAAAATTCTTCAACAAAATCTATATGTTTTTGTTGCCTTATATATTTTGCTCTTCTTTGTGTAGATAATTAAGAAAGGTATCCAGCTTTTATAAACCCAGTATGGATCAGTGACATACCGTAGAAAGAAGCAAAGCAACTATTGCTAGATTGTAGGAAAAAAGAAATATGAAAATAAAGTACATCGAACTTAAGAGTTATAGAGAACACATTAATAAACAGACATTATTTTGTGTCCATTACAGTGTACACTGATGGATTGAATAATTAAATTATACGTAAGGAAATATGTGACTGCAATATTAAATACCTAATAATCAACCTCATCTAATAATAAGTTCCATATCTTTTACCTCTTACCTGTAAAAACGTATTCAAACTGATCTATCATCTCATAAACTCTAAATCTAAACCCGTTACACACACCTAAAGCTGGCCGCACACTATGCTATGTGTTAGTGGTTGATATTTATCCAATTGCTGTGGACAATACACAGTGACAATATAACAACAATAACTCAGAATATTGGCGCCCTATTCATCAATTGGCAAAAAGACCCACAATGTGACAATACATATGATGACACAAATGATGACTTTCACAACAAACTCCCTTAATATATATAAGGGGGATTATTAAAAATAACTCTAAACAGAATTCATATAGATAATAGT
>JABWIB010004794.1:4625-16229 GCA_016617825.1 Platyplectrum ornatum
GGGTTGACTGAACTACCAGGGTAGTGTGCATATTGTGAACGGCGCTAAAATTACTACTAACTACCCTGGTTTATTGTGAACGGTGTAAATTGTGAATTACCAGGGTAGTTAGTGAATTACCAGGGTAATTCAGCACTGTGAACAGGGTTCATCATCAGGGTAATTCAGATGCACAGCTGACAACCCTGCTCGTTAAAAACAGATTTACCAGGGTAGTTTATGTGAACGGGGTATAATACATAGCATAATCACTTTCCAATTTTACTTGTTGTATATGTTACGGTCTCCTATAGTGATTGTAATATANTAAGAAGCAATTTTCTTTTACTTTTAGAGAGATGAGATAGTTTGACAGCAATGCTTGGCATGGTCCAGTTGTAGAGAGTAGTTATTTTCATTTACAGAAGTGCAGTTCCATATGTAAGCATGAAGATAGAAACCAAAACTCTAGTATGCTCTAGTATACTTCAAGAAACCTAGTACTACACATTGCAAAAGGTGATGTTTAAAAATGACCATAAACCAATATGTTTCTGTGTTAGGGCCCTGTGTAATTGGATACAGCTGGGATAAACTAAATGAAAGAATTTAGCAGAAAT
Source organism: Platyplectrum ornatum (assembly GCA_016617825.1). Lineage (NCBI taxonomy): Eukaryota > Metazoa > Chordata > Amphibia > Anura > Limnodynastidae > Platyplectrum > Platyplectrum ornatum. The sequence goes on from JABWIB010004794.1 coordinate 5,225, forward strand.
CTCAGTGGAAAAGCTAATAGGACAAAGACAGAAGAGGAAATTAAAAATTATTCAAAGCAGATGGACGTGTCTTTTAGTTTTTTCTTACAGTTTTTAGGGGATAATTTAGTAGACCAGGGAAAACGCTAGTAAAAAACTATTCCTGTTTATTTTCCAATGAAACCATACTCTGTAGCTGTTAGTTTTATGAGGTTTGCTGTCTGTCAAAAATGTGAGGTTTATTTAAAACAGTTTTATAGAACTTGGCACAAACATTTTCTTTTCTACAGTACATTTTTTATTTGTCATTTATTAACAACTTGTTGTACAGTTAAATATATCCACGTTCTTTTTGCATCTATCATGGCATTTTGTGGGCTATTACTTACCACCTGCAGAAAATGCTGATTTAGAAGACACTGACAATTTACTTTTAACCATCTTTTGTGGACAATGGACCTGATTCAAAGCTGCGGAAAAATGCAAAAATGAATTCAGTGCAGGGAGAGGGGCAGGCCATATGTCCCTCATTCGTGCGCTAAGCTGAAAAGCTCTGAGGCTCCTGCTAATGTATATACGCATCGATTGCTGCGGTCATAAAAGTNGACAGTTACTGCCGGCTTTTATAAATCATTTATAGTAACATAAAAAATTATTTTTATTTAAAGTTTAAAAAACATAAATAATTTTTTTTTATAAACAATTTTAACATATTTTTTTTAAAATGTAACTTTATTTTTTTACTTAATGAAGCAGGTAATTGTCCATAGGACATTACCTGCTTCTGCGCTTCTAAGCACAGCATACACCATGAAAATGGTGTAACCTGTGCTAGCAATTAGCAGAACCATTTATCTATCAAAACACAAACATTGAAATTTAAGGCAGTTTGACAATGTAATATTAACGGGATTAAATGATGCACCAAGTGACATGTGGTAAACATGTCAACTTTAAAACAAATAAAAAACTAATTACGAGTATGTATCCCTGACCTACTGTGCTCCTGATTAGGTGATTCACTATCTCCTGCACTGTCACTGTCTGCTATTAATTCATCTGACCATGGTTGTTGTAAGATTATGTAGCAGACAGCACGACCACACAATATCTGCCACCTTACTCGCTGCATAGAGGAGCTGGCCACCTAACTTGCCAAGACAACGTAACTGAGATTTTAATAGGCAGAAGATATATTCTATCACACATCAAGTAGACCTATGCGCCTACTTGATTTGTTCAGGAGTTTCAGGATGCAACAGCGATATCATTAGCCTGGAGCAACACACATATCCTGAATCACCTAAGNTGTTAGCCGCAGCTGTGCGCGGCTTCCCCCTAGCTGCTTGCAGAGCCGTCCTTCCGGGTTCTGCGTCAGCCAGCGTGGGCATCTCCTTTATTACACCCGCAGTGCTGCTACTCACTGCGGGTTATAGCATTCAGCTCCACTGTTTGTATAGCCAGCTCTGCCAGCCTCTGATTTCCTTGTCTGCCTTCTTTATTACCCCTGCCTTGGTTCCCTTCTCTGCCCCTGGTCTCCAGTTCTCTCCCTGCCATCTCTTCCTCCTTAGCAGTTCCCCTTTTTCTCTCAGCCTTCCTCTCTGCCCTCTTCTTACCTCGGTCTCCACTTGTTCCACCCTTATTCTGCCTCTTGCCCTAGGTCTCATATATTCCACCCTTATTCTGCCTCTTGCCCTAGGTCTCCCATATTTTAGACCCTCCTCTTTCTGCCTCCTCTAGCCTCTGGTCTCCTTTCCCTCTCTCACCCTCTTTCTGGGCTTGCCTTAGCCATCTCTTTTCCTTCTGGTCTCCTCCCTCTCTATCTCTCCTCCTCTCTCTCTCCCTCCTTCAGCTCTTCCTCCCTTTCTCCCTTACATTTCCTCTTACTTCTTTCTTCTCTTTTGTGTTTTTTGTTGTGTAGGTCTAGTAAGTCTGTGGCCTTTTGTTTGCATCCGGGACTTGCGTTGTTTGTTGGTCTGTCTAGTTAGTCAGTGCCGAGTGTCATTCGTCCGGGACTTCTGTTGCCTGTCTGTCTGGTTTTTATGTGCCCAGTGTCATCTGTCGGGGCTCTGGTGACCTAGGGGGTGAATTGGTCTGGGGTCGCGACCTGCTCCTGCCTCGCCGCTACTGGCCCAACCTCACGATCAGAGGCTCTGGTGAAGCCCAGGCAGGGGTTAGACTCCACGCCCAGACCTCTCACCAGTTAGCTTCTTGTTGTCATAGCAGGTCCCTTGTAATCCCTAACATAAGGAGAAGAAAGAAAAGCAAAACATAGCAAAGTTTATTTATACAAATCTTTTAGGAACTATTACATAACTAACAGCCAACCATCAGGCATTCCACCAGCGTGAAGCTGACGATTGAGGACCGAGTTGCCAGAATATAGGCATCATGACAAGCCNGGAAAGCTTAAATAAACACTCATAATCCTCTGCTTACCATCACACACCACCTGTACATTGAGGGAGTGATAATGGTGCCTATGACCTGGTGCAATAGACAAAAGACCTTCCTGTAGGTGGTCTCAGCGCAATATGAGTGCAATCTATGGCTCCCAGTACAGATAAAATACCTAAGATCTCATAGAATGCCATTTTCAGCTCTCGCCACTCTGCGTCCTGGCGGGGAAAACAGAAATGTTTGCACATAATTTTACACAGAGCACTTGTGAATGGCCCCCATTAATTTGTGCAGCCCATACACTATATAACACCGGGCAGTATCAGGCACCAAATACCCTCTCACCTGCTCATAAAGGCTTAGGAGGGTGTGGCGGTTTAGTCTAAACATTTCTTAACAGGTCCAGCCGCACAGGTAACGCACCCACATTTCTAGGAATCCAACGCTGGGGCTGGACCTGGAGCTGGTGAGGTCCCTTAGCCACTTGGGCAGAAAAACCTGCAGCATCAAAGAAGCCAAGAGCCAAAAATCCTTCCATATTCAAACACTCTCACAGTAAATATACTACATCCCCAAAGGCATGCCCTAGAATGGCCATTTATTTATGGTTCTTAATTAGGCTTTGATGGATGGGTGGTGAGACGGGTCAATTCACCTACAAAAAGGTGGTCTGTTTGAATGGGCGTTTTAGAAAACTCACCTGCGGGTTTTGGNCGAAAATCATTCATGACCGTTACTGAATGTTATCAACTGTATGTTAATTATATGAAAACTCGCCCTGTCGAGTTTGTGTGAGTTTTTGCCAAGCGAGATTTAACAAGTAGAAAGAAGCTACTGCGCATGGTGTGTAAAGACTTAAAGAAGCTTAACACAGCCTGATGACAGGTAAGTGATTCTGGTTCTGGATATATATATATCCAGCTAGTGAATAAAGATGTAAAGGAGAAAACCAGCACTGATTGTGTAATTAACATACCTTTAAAGGCTAATCTAATTAATAACACTCTAAAGGTGACCGGCCTATATATGTATTCCCTAATATAAGATCAGTTTACATTTACAGTTTTTGGGAATCTTTTTCTTCAGTGTAGCTGTCTTCTCGCTTCTCAAGATCCTAAGGTGTATATATATGTGGAGGAGAAGATAGAGAGACAAAAGTGCATCTAGTACATTATCTTTTGTAAACTTTTGACACTTATATCATCACATGCAANTGCCCATATTTAAAATCAATTTAATAAGGATCATAATAAATAATAAAAAAATGCACACAAAACAATGCACATAAAAAAGACAATTTCTAAAATGGGGGGATATACCCCTATGCTGCAATATTTCCCTCACTGTAATAATCTTTGAAACAGTTGAATGAATATGTTGCTTTATGTTGATTGTATTCTCTTCATTCATTATAAAATAAATACATGAAACCNTCCGTTTGGTTGTTTTTATTCTAAGTGTTTTTCACACTTTAGCCAGGGCCTAGTAGGTAATGTGCACATTAACCAGGTAATGTGCATATTAACTAAGTAATGTGCACATTACCTAGTTAATGTGAGAAATGCAAACAATATGGAACCAATTTCCTCACTTTAACTGCTGCCCCTGCTGTCTCCATGTGCAAGGCCGAAAGGAACGAGCCACAATGTCACTGAGTGTGCAAAGCACACTGATGGCTGGAGTGTTTACACATGTGGAGGTAAGTGGTGAGGGGTATATATTTAGTTCTTGTATGGTACACTGTGGGGGGAATTTACTAAAAGTCGATTTGTTCAACTCGACAAAGGGAATTGATTTGCTTGTTGAATTGGCCATTTTGCTATTTACCACCTGTCGATTTGGTCTGAAATTGCCTGTGTGCCTGTTGATTTAAAATCCGCTTTCTCAAATTGACATGGGGATTAACTCCATATACAGCATACAGTTTTCACATTTACTAACTTTCGATTTGCTACATAGATACAAGAGACGGCAGATAAGAGTCACATGGCTCTTTCAGTCAGTCTGAGTCAGTCTGCCCCTTTGTGTATTTAAAACTATACCAACGTAATTGTATTCTCTATTTTGTTTGAGACTCAGAATACCCTTATATTTATTCCAAGTATGCTTGTTCTGTAGTATTAGCTTCCACCACTTCCAATGGGAGGCTATTCCGCATTAAGTACCCTTTTAGTGAAATAATTTCGCACATTTCATTGAAGTAAATCTTTTGCACATTTCCCCTNAACTTTCCACCCTCCAGTTTATAAGCATGCCCTTGTGTTCAACTACACCTCTTTCTTTTAAAAATGTCACCATCCTCCGCCTGTTGACATCCCTTGATATATTTGGCTGCTATCATATCACCCCTCTCCCTTCTCTGTTACAAGCTATACATATTTAGTGGCTCTGGTCATGCTAATGACCAAAAATCCACCTGACCATTTGACAAAATTGAATAGTCAAATCGACACTTGGTTAAANGGATTTGACTCATTTCCCTAGCTATACCAGTGATTGCTAACTGGGAAAACTATTTAAACGATCCATTTTGTGTGCAAAACATTTTTTATGTAAGTCTGATTATGTTTTATAGGGTTACATTGTGTGCTGATAGTGAATCAACCTAGTGTACCCATATTTTATTTTGTACATATGTTTATACTTTTTCATCTTTATTGTCATGTTTCATCTGTATTTGTTGGCAAACAAAATCTTTACCTTTTCATTTATGTTATTCATACGTTATGTAAAACAAAACAGACACTTTTGACCCACTATTAANGTGCCAGGCTGTTGATCAATTTACCACAGCAGTAGCAGAGATGTCAAATCGACAATAACAAGGTATTGTTCAAATCGACGGTCGATTTGACCAAATCCTTGCGAAACCATAGCAAATCAACAGGGATTTGAAAATGACACAGCAAATCGACCAATAGTGAATACTTCAAATCCCCAAGTCATGTCAATTTCAAATCCCTGCGATTTGAGTCGATTTGCTATTGCCAAGGTAGCAATAGCATAGTCATGCCCTATATAATCTTTAGTGCATGAACATTTATTTGTATTTGTCTATGCATCCCTGACCTACTGAGCTGCTGGGAAGATGTTGACAGAACTTTTGCATTCTAACTGTCTGCTTCAGCAATCTCACCCCAAGGTTTACTGAGGGCAAGATTGTGAAGCACACAAGAAGCCCACACAATATTTGCCACCTTTATAGAAGAAAAAANAAGTTGCCCACCAGACTTATCAAGGCACCTAAAGCGAAATTTTACCAAAGGTACGTTATATCACACATCTAGTGACGCGGTGTGCCTCATTATATTGGTGGTGTGTGGGAGTCTCAGGATGCAGCAATCGGGTCATTAGCCAGGTGTGACACCCATATCCTGAGTCACCTGTTGGGAGAGAATCAAATAAATTATCTTCACACATACGCACACCAAATGAAGACCTTAAACTCATTAACACATATTCTTACCCAAAAGCCAGCCCTCTGGCATATTATGCTGTTCAAAAAGTTCAAACAGGCTGGGCCACTTCAGGACATAGGCATTGTGGCATGAGCAGGGAAAACTGGCATACACACTCAGGATTCGTAGTGTCGATTCACAGACCACCTGGACATTAAGGGAGTGGTACCCATACAATTGACAAAGGTGTCCCCCTTGTCCTTGGGTGCTCTCAGTGCTCCGTGAGTGCAGTCTATGGCTCCCAGGACAGATGGAAACCTGCCTGAGAGGGCATAGAAGCCCTGGCTGGGGAAACAGACATGTTTCCACATTGTTTTCACCAGAGCACTTAACACCTGAGATAAGTGTCTAGAAAATGTTGGCTGTGATATGCCAAGCACTCACCCTGTCTCCTCCTCTCCTCCCCCTGACCTTAACAGCACAGGCCAAGGCTAAATTCATAAAGTCACTTGAATCCATTTGCAACAACACACATCCATGTGTTTATTTGTGTTGGATCCTTTAAATAGTGTTCCTAATTTGCAACAAATGGTATGGCTAGTGAAATGGATCAAATCCCCTTACCCTGTTGGCGAATTGGCTACAGGCCATTTAGTAAATCTGACATCTGGATTTCTATTCGACACCAACTCAGGCGATTTCAAATCAATTCGACAGGTACTAAATACCAAATTGGCCAATTCGCCACAGAATTCGCTTCACTTTGTCGATTTGAACAAATCGACATTTACTGAATTACCCCCACAATGTGGAGGACTGGAATCATACAGGGGTACAATATGGAGGACTGAAGGCATACAGATAAATAAAAGGGCACAAATTAGAGGACTGCAGACATACAAGGGCACAACTTGGAGTACTGAAGACATACCTGGTCATATGTTGGAGAGCAGTAGAAGTACAGGGTCACAGAGAAGGACATATAATGCTGAGTGGAGGTTGGTGGGGGGGAGGAGGACTGGGAATCACACAGCCCCAGTCAAAACACAGAAAATGTTTATTCTGTTTTATTTTTTTTATTTTTTTTTGGGGGGGGGCACAGGTATATTTCATTTTGGTCTCCATTATTTTTCTTAACTAACTGCCAGTCTTTAATTAAATCTTAACCTCCAAAAATATGAACATCTCCTATGCCTTAATGCAGGGAAATAGGACACAATTTCTGAATTGTCATAATACTATGGGGGTTTGAAGCAAAAACGTTTTGAACTGAATAAGCACTAAATAGGTGGACAAATTCTTCAGCATATATTCTGCATATCATGTACAATACAATAATGTGATTTCTGCATTGCATGCTGCAGTTATTGGAATTATCTAGAATATTTAAGTCAATTATTGCTGCATATCTATTGTACAAAATATATAGTTTCTTTGTTAAATGTATTGTTCATGTTCAGTTTAACTAAATTGTAGATACAATTATTTAAGTAAAAAAAATTTCATTATGTACTCTTTTTAATTTAATTGATAATTGTCTTAAACAATTAAACAAAAAATGAAAAAGGCTTTATGCAAAACTATTCTACTGAATCCAANCTGACAAACATGTCATTACTAACTAGTTTGTAAAAACTTTACAAAACACAGTAAATTGATGCTAAACAACACAGTGCATAGATGCATAAGCATTAGACAAGTGTACATGTGAGGTGCAATTTGAGTTTGGTAAATAACATTAGTTTTTGTGACAAAATATCACAAAAGTTAATGAATGGGCATAAGTATTTGTAATTTTCATTTGGCTGTTTCATTTGGTTTAATAGGTTAGGCCAGCTGCCCTAGGTGATCTGTATATCTATACCAGGGGTCAATCTGGGGTCTTTCATTAACAGTTCATGACTCTGCGCCTCTCTTTGAGGCAAACTATTAAAATCCAATTATGCGGTGTAGGGGGGTGTGGGGGGAAGCTGCAAAGCCAGATACAAGCAATGTGCAAACAAGTCTGTGATCCTTCTATCTCTGTCCAACTCTTCCCTTCCAGCGACCAGCCCTGAGCCAGCTGCTTTCTTCTTACAAAATCCTTCTTCCCAGCCAGAGGTGTTAGCTGGAGCTGGTGCTGTGCCTGCTCTCCCCCTGAATCATTAAGAGCTTTAATTCCCCCCATGATGCTAAGTTGATGCCAGGGTTCTGAGTTTGACTTTCCAAGACCATTATGCTAGGTTGTTGGATAGAAGGCAGATATAGAGGTTTAATGGTAGTAGCCACCCTCTGCAGCTAAATAAAGCAATAGAGAAAATCTAAAATAGTCTCCATTCAGTGTTCAGTCTATGATCACAAACACTTTTCTTCTGATATTTTGCATCATATGGATTCTTAACATCACATTTTGTCTGCACAAAAGAACAGAAATGCTGTTAAAGACTGATCCCCTGCATAAAAGAGTTAAACTATAAAAGATGACATCAGCATTATTGATTCATATCTGTTGAGGTTCCATTTACATACATTTACATTGAAAGAATGTAAAACTTTAGCTTTTGTATTTATAACTGAAGATATATAATTTTTTTATAAAATTATAATGCCTACCTTGTACATTTTACGAAACTGGATCCATGGTATTCAGTCCTCTGTTAAGTTCATGCTGTATGAATGTGAGGCATAAAGGCAGGGAGTATGCATAGCACACAAAGAGGACCTGATTCTAAAGCTGGCCATACACTATAAGATAAATTGTTCCAATCTAAAGATTTTTTCAAGAGTGGGTAAAACCATGATGAATTGCAGGGGGGGTAGAATGAATGTCAGTGTGTNCATGCAGGGAGACTACTTTATTGTTGCATGTTGCACACAGATACTGACCAGCGTTACTGTTACACTGTTATTACACTTGTGCTGGAAACATCATCTCTCACCTGTAATACTGATTACTACTAATGACATTTACCCCCCTGCAATTCATCATGGTTTTACCCACTCTTGAAAAAATCTTTAGATTGGAACAATTTATCTTATATTGTATGGCCAGCTTAAACACCCAGGCTGGTGGAGTCGCAGCCGTTTGCAGATCTGTGCATGCGCAGATCCGCTTTGAATCGCACAGATGCGGACGCAAAGGACCCATGTAAATGAGTTTACTATCATTTACTCATGTAAATGAGTTTACGATAATTGATTTATTAAGTAACTGCCGGCTTTTATGACCGCAGAGATTGCTGCGTATATACATTAGCAGAGGATATATAGAGCATCCGGAGCCTCTGCGCTTTTCAGCTTAGCCAACGGATGAGGAGCATATGTCCTGCCCCTTTCCCTGCGCTAAATTTAGAGCTGCGTTGTTCAGCAGCTCTGGATCTGGAATACTTGGCGGCCGCACGCTGTGGCAGGCANAAACTATAAATCAGGTACAGAGGGTGGTGGAAAACAGAGTCCACTCAACAAAAACACAGGGATGCACAAGTCACGTACTTTTAGGGTGCTGTTCGATGTATATAAGCGATAAACTATATTCAAAAGACATATAAGTGATAAACTATATTCAAAAGACTGACTTCAGCCCTTATGTACTATCCAGCTCTCTNCACTGCCCTGCAATTAAGCAATTTGGGATCATTCAATATTAGTTAAGGTAATATTTAAAAAGGCTGTATGTTGGCTGTAATTGAAAAGAAACTGATTTCTAATCATAGCCATTTAAGAATATTTTTTATATATTTATTTAATACTATATTTTGGTTTTTATCTTTACTACTATTGTCTTAAGGTACAAAACTACTCTAGTTATTACCAAGTGAAAATTGCATGTATTTGAAGTACATTTATATCAATGGCGCAGCAGGTATTCAGCCTATAAAATAGATTTTGAAAAGCAGGTCTGATTTTTGCTTTTATCATTATAACATCCAACTGTCTATTCTATGTAGATGTTCTAAAATGAAGAGTTCCCAATTTACTGTGGAATTTGAAATTCAATTTAATGGTCTTTAAACAGAAAGATCTCTTACTTCCAAATTTAGTATCCATTACTTCCTTGAGTTGGCACGTGGCCTCTTTTATGTATTCAACAAAAATCCTTTCTGTTTCCTGCTCTGTATAACATGAAATAACATTATTACAGACAATGATATGAAACAAGGCACTTTATTTCCTAAACTTGGTAACTTAATGAGCTGCCAGGTATTCTTATATGCCATTTAAAGACCTTGTTCTGCAATCTAATGAGGTTTAGTTCATGTATTGGAAAAGAGGAGGGGGTCTGGTTATTGGAGGCTCTGATTGAACAAGCACCTTTTACAGGTATATATAAAGACTGTTTATTTTGCTGTATAAATTGGGCAGTGTGTTCCTGTTAATAGCCATTTAACATCTGTTACCGATCAGACATAATAGAGGATCATAGTTTGCAGCAACATACTGTAGTATAGTAAGCACACAGATTTGCAGCTATAAGTATAAGAAATCTTAATGTTAACCCAATGCACTTTTAATCACTTTTTACCTTAAACATTAACTATAGTCCAGCCCTCTTCTATTTGGCAGATGGGAACCTGAGATGTCATTCAGAAATGTATGTCCCCAATAGACCGGATTCAGACTACTGCAGGTTTAATATATATATAAAGGCACAAAAAATAATAAGATTTAACTATAAATAATTAATTATTAATATCTTTTGATTTCTTAATATTGACTTCAATGTCAATTAATTATAGTTTTTGATTAAATAAGCACATTTTAGAACTTTACTCTAGAAATCTATCTATATGTTGTAAACACTAATCACCTTTTTGTTGCACTTTTCATTTAATAATTTCAATAACTTGAAAAAAATAAAAAGATCAGCTCCAAAATATTCAATAAAAAATAAAAAAACAGACTGAACCGAAAACAACCGAGGAGAAACGGAATTTACCAAGAGTAACCGAGGAGGAACGAGGAGAAATCCACAGATGTGCATTTTCCCAAGGCGCTTCAGACAGGAGTTTGTGAGTATACTCTTGGCTGCAGCGTGACGGAACCACTGTTGTACGGGCTTTGTGAGGAGAGTGTGGGAAGAGATGAGTGCTGATTGAGGAGCAATCATTGTTCTACATGCAAAATACCAAGAGCNGAATAATGTGAGTGCATAAACCAATGTGGCTAAATAAAAAGGTAAGGGAAGCAATGAGTAGAAAGAGGCGTGCATTCAAATTGTTAAAATCTGAGGGGACTGCTGAGTCCTTCCA
>JABWIB010004795.1:17261-36867 GCA_016617825.1 Platyplectrum ornatum
CTTTCCATTCTATGGTATGCCTCAGCATTGTACAGAGTAAAAGGCTCCACAATGGCTGCGCTGCATTGCAGGCTAATCTTTTGTTGATCAATTTAGCATCTCTGAATACTCTTGTTTTGAGTCAGCCAATTCAAACATAAAGACCAAAGTAATGGGGAAGAGGAGGGAAGTGCACAAGTGGATGTTGTTTCCCACCACTAAGGCTTATGGTCGGGGATTATTCAGAAATGCCCTGGTAGATGGTTCCAAAAAACACAAAAAGAAAGGCACTGAGGCATGGATTGTTCTTCTTTTGCAATAAAGAGAGATGCATTAAGGCTGTTAAAAATGAAGGTTCATTTAATAAAAAGCAAAACAACCACGTGACCTGCCTTAAGCATTCCTTTTTGTATCTTATAGGGCAAATGNGTCTTTAACAATCGACAAAAGGGGGTTAACCGAGTTTTCCAATAACCAAAAAAATCACAACATGCAAATAACCTTATTCTGTAAACACCGTAGGAAATCTTAACTTCATTAGCACAATCCGCAAGCCAATCTTCCCTTCAAATGTAAACCAAGCAAAACTTTAGTCTGGGATATGTATCAACAATAGGCCCCAGAAACATTTGCATGTTATCCATCTAGCGCTAAAGTAAACAATAAGATTATAGTCCTGTCTATTCTGCTTATACTAAAACTGCTAATTCGCTCGATTTTAGTGGCGCTCATAGCTGAACTCATTTCTTCTTCTCCAAAGTTTTTGTAATCGCCTCAATAAAAAGATAACATTTGCTTCGTTTACTATTGTCCCAGAAAAGAACCAGATTGCATTTTCTTACAGATGTGGGAACGGCACACTGTGTGTCCATATGCACCAAGGTCCCACGTGCCAAGTCACATGTACACAGGAACCAATTTGCTGGTATTTTTATACAATAGTATGTACAGATAATTCCTAATAGTAAAATCTATTATAATATCTAGGCATAGTTTTGTTGAAGAAGCCCATCCTCCACCCAGGTTTGCTCTTACTTTCAAGCTTCGTTCTCTTTTCTTGCCACAGCAGTCCCCCACAATGAAGCAGTGTTACATCCAAGATTAGTCATTTTACAGAGCTCCGCAGGTTGTTTGTAATAGAGAGGGATCTATTTCACTGCACTTATCAAATTCCCTTNAAAGAAAACCTCCTCAGAGCTGACAAACTTACATTCTTAATTAAATCCACAAGAAAACAGCCTCCCTTTTAATTCCCTACAGAATCCCCAAGTTCTTTTTGCCATGAAGCAAATGTGAACAAATCCTCAGCTNCACCATTCCACCATTGTCCTATGCAGATACACTCATTACCTTATGTCTAACTAACTACCAGAATATCAAGACGTAAGAACGATTGTATTTGAAAGCAGTAGAAACAATAAAAGATTCTAGAACAGCTTATAATGGACTTTACATTGAAAATATGTTTATCTGTTACGTATGCACGCCTGCCGACTAGCAGGGGTACACAGATGGATAATTATTTTTTTCTATTTCGCAGCTTTGGGATGAGACTTACCTGACAATAAAATCAAATTCAGATCCAGCTAACATAAGAACCCCAAGAAGGGTAGACACCGCTCCATCCAACACTGGTGCAAACATATGTTCCAAAGCCAGGACTGCCCTGCGGTTCTTGTCACCGATAGCTGTGAGAAATGCCTGCAAGATAACACAAAGCTGCATTAGTCTGAAGGCATCGGAATGATGAAGGAAACCAATAAGAGGCAGGAAAATTTGCAAACTGAGATTACCATCCTATCATATCCTAAAGAGTAGGAAGTAAAATAAAACAGCTAAAAATAAAATATATCATATGAAACAATAAAAATACAAAAAATGTTTTACAGTCAACAGAAAANAGAATGGAAACGCACTAACAACACAAAAAGACAGACAATTAGTTGAAATATGATCTGTACTTACCAAAGCCACATGAACAGTGAACTCAACCCCAATGCCCACTGAGGCTATCAGGATCACCACAGGCACAGCACTCAACTTAATCCCAATGAGTCCCATCATTCCGAACAACTCCACCGTCATAAGAGCCAGGACCATAACCTATCACAGAAGAAAAGAAGTTCAAACTTAATATATATCTTCAAAATACATTAGTAGCTACTACTTATTTATAACTATGGACCAGATCCAGAGTTACGTACTAATGAACTTACATGCGAGTGGGCAAAACCATGTTGAATTGCAGGGGAGGTAAAATGAATGTCAGTGTGTGCATGCAGGGAGAATACTTTATCGTTACATGTTGCACACAGATACTGACCAGTGTTACTGTTACACTGTTATTACACTTGTGCTAGAAACATCATCTTTTCAACTCTAATACTGTGTATGTGATTGAACTCCCCTGCAATTGAACACACTCACTCATGTATGTATGCAAGTCTGTATCCAGTCCTATAAATCAGTTTTCTAAAATGCAAACAGTTCTTAATCCTTCCACAAGAGGGACTTGTCACATATGACCTTGTTCGCCCTCACTTGTAGTACTGAATATACACATTTTGTAATAAAAAAAAAGAAGAAGAATTAGTAATATGGATATAGCCAGAGCTTATTTTATGACAAACACGCCACTCAGGGAAGTGAAAGAGAGAGTGAAAACTAATCAGTGTTAGATTATAGGGAGGCCTCATGGCTTTTAAAGGAACCTGGGTTGGATTGGCAGGAACAAAGAAAGCAGNGAAGCAAGTTTTACGGTTTTACTGTTTATTAGACCATAAAAAGGGAGTTTGAAAATGTATATGATTAAATAAATCATTTTATAAAAAGAATCTAACAGGACACAATCTAAATAACAACAAACAAATCGTTCCGCATAGATACTATTATTATCAGATGTGTAGGGAAACACAATACTTACACATGCATATGCACCACACCAAAGCACCAACGGACATCTAATAGCCATACCCAACACCTTAGCCTAAATTTACTAAGCACGGAGATTGAAAAGTGGGGATGTTACCAATAGCAACCAATCAGATTCAAGCTCACATTCTCCAGTATGTAAAATAGAACAGGTCCAGCCCAACAGGCAGAATAGCAATAAACATTGTTTCGTGCGCGCTACTCCGCTCATATGGTACTTGCGGAAGTGGAGGTTGGACCCAAGTCAGGATCCGGTCCATAGTATCAGAAGAAAGGAAGGGATAAACATCTGGTTTTGCTGTATATGTGTGTGTCAGTTTTTATGCTCTATGTGCACTCACTGCAACAAATACAAAAGCAATGCTTTCATAGTGTCAAGCACATTTTGGACCTTTGGTTACTTGTTCTGTGCAAAGCTCTCTTTAATGCTTAATACAAGTTATACATTAGGCTAGGCCAGGAAGCAGTTCAGAGTCATTTATTGATGATCAGGTTTTATATAGCACTTGTATTGCCCCCCTCTAGTCTCTTTACATTGTAGGGATACTAGGTGTCTGAATTAAAAGTCCTGGTGCATTAGCCCTGGCAGACATGCAGGTTATGAGCGCGTAAGGGTACAATAGTATCTTTAGTGCATAAACAAAAAAAAAATTATAACTAATGCAATCGTTAACTATATATCAAACAAGAAACAAGTAATCCAGACAATATAACACTTCCTTTAAATTACTGCAAGAGTCTTGAGCAATCTCACAACTAATATGGTGGTCACGCTAAAAGCTTGGACTAATAATAATAATAATGTATTCATATTTTGCACATGATGTCTTTTCAGGTTAATGTAACTTTTAGAATATAATAATGTAACATTGGATATTGTGGTCAAGCTGTATAGTATGTGTGTGTAGGAGTAGGATTTAAAAACTGTGTTAGTATTCAGGGGGACATGGGGATTACGTTTTTCAGGTTTGCACTGAAGCTGTGAGCCCTCCCTTCTCTTACCCTTCCAAGTCGAATAAACATATCATGAATGATGTAACATACTTTATTCCACCAGAGATCCAGACATAAACAAACCTTGCTGGCTGTAGCAAGAGCTATGCCGAAAGGAATTTGCCTGCAACAAAGAACCTTATTAACTTACAATGATTCCTGCAGTCCAGGGGTTCAGCAGAAACAGGGCACACACCAGGAATGTGCAGGCCAGAAGCACACTGATGGACAAGAGCAGCCAGTGGCGGAGCCCAATGTATTGCTCCCAGAAGAGGAAAGGGTAGCCGTTTGGATAATTCGACACTCCCAGGCTGGTGTAGCTGTTGCAAATGTCTCGAACTTTCTCTATAGCTTCCACAAAATCTGAAGTTTCTTGTAGGCCGTTGAGGTAGAAAGGAAACTGGGCATATTCTATTGGCTCCGCTGCGTGGACTGCAGAGAAAATAAACAGGAAAATCAATAAGGCTAAACATGAAATATATCATTAAAATAAACGTTTGTACTGCTGGTGAAAACACAAACACAGGAGGACTATGTAAAGGCTGTTGACAGTGTCTGAGCCAGAGAAATATCTAGGAAGATGAAAAGGTCTTTGTTTTAGGAAATTTAGAACATATGATCATTTAATAGTCTGGGAACGTTGATTTTCCATGCTTCTTTTATCGTGTAATGGTAACCCTAGCTCTACCACAATAAGGGGGAAAAAATAAGATATATAAATTACAGTCAGTCAAACTGCTCGCGTTCGGTTACTGTCGCTGTGTGTTCCAGACCCTGCAGGGTCATTCAGCTGACTTGCTAAACATGATTTGCCCTATTATAATCTCAACTATAAATTTTCATTAAGACAAGACTTGGCTGACTGCCACAAGGCTCTAGGGTTCGGATATAGTAAAGTACTTTTTTTTTCTTTACTTTTTAGCCAATTGCGTTTCCAATGCGGAAAACGTTAAAATGCCTAAAATGGACTTCAATGACCTTAAGCCAAACCAAAAAACACAAAATACAAAATACCTAAACTAAACACAGGTGCTGCTAGCTAATCCAAAGACCAGTCTCTAACTATTCCTATTACAACCCCATAATGATATATTAGAAGGATCTTCACTCGTATATATTCATAATTCATTCTAGAAATATGTAATGGAGAATACCACATTAACACTATGCAATATGGCTGGAAAACACACACATTTTAGAAGATTTAAGCTTAAACGTATAAACATTTTTAGCCTTTAAAAACCCTTCATATTTTGGCTAAAAGGACTAATGGTTCAATGCTTACTATGCATGTTATTTCTTTCTGGCTATGTGGAAAGAGGCATGATGTTTTACTTTAACAGAAAATGTAACCGTAAAAATGGCTGTCAAATTAAAATAGACCAGTGTCTGAAAGTGTGGTAGATCTGCACAGTATCATCCTAAAAACAGAGCCAGGATAGAGGAAGCCGTTCATAAACAGTTTAAGGAGAGAGGCAAAGTCCTACTTACTTGTACTGGTTTCAGGCATGTAGTCGGCTTTCTCGTGGACCCACTCTGGTGGATGAGGGCGGATATTGGCCTGGGAAGCAGCGTAGGCTACAGGGTCATTACTCACCCAGGCCGTTAAGTAGATGTAAAAGGCATTTGGATGAATGATCCCATCTGCATCCACCAGGCGCTGTTTAGTCAACTNCAGACATAAGTGGAAAGTCACTGCATTAGTCAATTGGAATAAGTTTGTGCTTCAAGTAAAAAAAANCATAATATTCCTTAAGTGTGATTGAATGGTAATCAGGCCACCTTAATGCAAACAGGTAAATCTATTTTTCTCATGAACTTTCCTAAAGTCATAGGAATTAGAAACAGACTTTATTATAACTTTCATTGCACAATCAAATGACACAATGTGTGGTTATATAATAAACACTAAACATATAAACATACATATCTATCATTTACCTAATATTTCTGAACTCAATGCGATAGTATTTGTTTCTGTGGCACAAGGCCCGTCACCCGGGAAGAACTGTAAATGCACATACTCGTGTATGTATTCCTACACGGACATATTTACAGATCTGCTTTGTTTCTGATTGTTCTCTAAGTGATTTCGTTTAAGGCACAGAACCATATGATGTTGATTTGGTGTGTTTTTTTTTTTTTTTAAACATAAAATGATAAACATCTCTGCTTTTTAATTACACTTGAAGTGAACCGAATGGCAATAGATAAACAGTAACTGCATTCCAAAGAAATACGACTCCTTGTTTAACAAAAACATTTCTCTCTCTCTTTCCCTCTTCCCGTTTTAATTACACTCGCAAGCCTGTTTCATTCTTAAATCCAAGCCCCTCCTAATGGACCAGCGTGTTCACCAAATGTCTACAGCTGGGGTGATGGTAGTTCAGGGAGGAAAGACCAGGCTACAGCAAAAACAATGCAAAAAAAAAAGTGAGTGAGCGAGCGAGTGAGTGAGTGGGAGTCCTGGCAATCATCCCTCCGCACGTCTCAATGCAGTTAACCTGTGCTGTTAACACTAAAGGAAATGCCACCCAGTAAATGAAGGAGTGCCATAATAAAATAAATAAAGCATCCTATGTCTCTACCTCCACAGACCTGGTTATTTACAGGACAAACCCGCTTCTATTTCATCTTATCGCCTTTAACCCTTTAACTACCCGTGTGGCTCGGAGGCCAAGGGCAGTCCCGGACGGATTCATCCAAGCACTATGTGTAAAGAAATAATAAAGGAATCTTGGCAACATTCAATGCTATGGTCTTCTGAATGAAACAGAGAAATAGTGACAGCAGCACAACTCTTATTCTTGCCCCCAATGAATTGCAGTATCTGGAGTTAATTAATCGTCTGGAGATGGAAAAACGGCGTGTCTTCAAGATGTTTCTGGCAAAGTACGTCTCCTCTGAAGGACCACTCCTAAGAGAGACTTCATCTCAATCTTACATCAAATACCACATTGGACAAGTATGTAATTATGCTAGCAGAAATAATTATGGGTTTGCTGCAGTTAGTCACTACACATTCCACAACAGCCCTCCTTCAACATTATTCACCCATTCATCCCGAATATCCTATAGAAGGGATGTCTGAGGATGGATGGAAACGGATGCGGATCATATAAACTGCAGGCAAACTATGAGACACATTTCAGACCAACACTGCAATCTCAAGTTCACGTTTCCTTTTCTTCCTTGTAAAATCTAGCAGAAGTGTGTACAGAGTAGTTACAGGATACATGCATGGAAAGTTGGATACTGCAGGGCCTAGCGTTCGGATCTCTCGCCCCAGTTGCTGCAGATGTCTGGATTTGAACCAGTGTGACTAATGGGGGTGAATGTAAACACTAACTGTATGTACTATTTTTCTGATTTGTATTTTACCAACCAAGAAACATGCACATGAACCTTCAACTCTTCTCAGAGTAAGCCCCACTGAGCATTGTAAAGCAGGAAGCATAGCAGATTTGCATTAAATTGCATTAAGTTTGTATCAGCACCGGTCAGGGTCATATGCTAAGGACTGGCCCAACGCCCTGGATTTTTTTTTTTTTTTTTAATTCTCCCAGACGTCTCAGCAGGGTTGACAAGTATTTTATACATATATAACCCTAATGAAATTATATTCTAATCGAATATATTATTGTTACACCACTTGCGATGAGTGCATGGTTATTGTAATATAGTAACACTCAACACACAGAAACATTGAGAATGTAATGATCATAAACCAAAGGCAAAGAGAATAGGGAATGAGAGGAAAGAATACTCAAACAATTGTGTTCCAGACACATCAGGTGAAACAATGCGATTGTCAGAGCATGGTGTACCCTTTCTGACCCTTTATACTCAAAGTGGGATTTATTGGCCAGACTGCTATTGACATCTCTATCCTCATAATAACCTTATTGTATAGTCTCTGGCATACATATCATTCACGTTAGGCCAACCCTCTAACTAGGGTCAGTCACAGACCCAAAACAAAAAGGGGAAGCACAGCTGTGAGGCAGTTAAGGGGAATAGGGTCATAGGGTATTGGGATTATAGACTTTTATGCCCTTGCACAATATTATTGCGGGTTTATTGAATGGTAATATATTGTATAATACCNGTCTAGTGTATTTTGTGTTTTGTAGTATTTTATTTTGTATATATTAGTTATATCATGATTATTTCTTTATGTATATANACACCGTATTTTACTTGAATTGTGGTGTATTAAAAACATAAAAGTCTGTGCTGATTTACATAACATACAGATTATATATTATAGCCCATAATCCAACGTCCTTGATGCTAATAAAGTGTGTATCCTTAGTAAATCAATACCATATCCACCAATTGCTAGCAGCAATGTACTAATGTGGTTTTATTAAGCAGTTGAAGATATTAGGATTTGTACCCCCTTGATGGCAGTGAAAGGGGAGCAGTGTTTATTTGCAATACTCATGGCCGCAGGTGCATTATTAATGAATGGCAATGAACCTAGTTGTAATTACAAGCTGTAGGCCAATATTCAATGACCTGATGTATGCACTGCAAGCATCAGTATATGTATAGACAATGAAACTGATGGATAAGTTGTATGATATTATGCACAATTTATAATGTGACTTAGATGTACCCTAGAACCTCTTGTGAAGGATTTCCATAGAATTAATTTNTGAACTGGACTACATTTACGTTCACATATTAAGAACAAACTGTCACGCTAACAGTTATGTGATTTGTTGTTGTACATGAAGTGATAATGAAATTTGCAATCAGAATTAAGCGATGATCCAACGTTGTTTAAATGTTAGTATGTTTGTATATTTAGGTCCTAGTACACAACAAGAAAACCTNGGTGCTGATTTTTTTTCTTCACATTCTTTCAGTTTTGGATTTACATGATGATCACATAGACATACACATAGAATAAAAGCTTATGGAAGTAATTTCTTTTGTGACATGGAGACTCACCTGACTGAGGTCAATAGGTTTATCGGAGTTGCCAGTCTGTATTAATAGTTTGTAAGCAAGGACAGCATCATCGGAGCCATTCTTATAGTTGTTATAAGTAATATTCCCAGCTTCCCATTCACGGTCAAAGGTATCTTGCAAACCTAATAGAAGGAAAATGTAAACGTTTAGCAACCAAACATCATCAATAAACAGAAAATATTACACCAAATGATCCAAAGGATAATAGTGCAAGTACACATACATTACATGAGTTACGGCGTTACGGAGTGGAGCCTTTTCCTACGCCATGCAAAGGAAGCGTAGTTCACGTAAGCAAGGTGGGATGTACGCTAATCAAACAGTAAAGGCTTGGCTAGGCCCTTAAAGACAGTTATGCAAATCCTGGTAGCAAAAGGCTTTCTGCAACATCCTAGGACAGGGTAGACGACATGCAGCTCTCTTGTCAAACTACAAATCCCAGAATGCTTTAACAGTTGCTTTAACAGTTGATACCTTACAAAGCATGCTGGGATGTGTAGTTTGACAACATCTGGAGAGCCACAGGTTGCCTACCCCAGCGACTTAGGACATTTTATTTTGCTCTTGTAAGAGTAATCCTATAAGATGTACTTGTGTAAACTCATGAGATCTAATCACATCCCATGAGCTGAAGCCTGCATCTCCTCCAGTCTTATCCTAAATCACTCTGACACCTATGTTCAGGAAGGGACATCCTTAAATCTGCATCTGCTGAGGGTGCCTTCAAGACTGATGGGAGGAAGACAGCTGCACACCAGGAATGCAATAAATGCAATGTTTTACTTCAGCATTCCTAACTAGTGCAATGCCTTTATTAGGAAAGGTATCAGTGCTTCATCACGTTTCAGCGCTTGGAAATTATGATATTTATGATTTCCCTAATGTATAAATCGCAACACTTGTTTGAACCCAGCATTAAATCTGTACAGAGACCTTAGTTATCAACGAGACACATTATATATATATATATTTATATATATATATATATATATATATATATATATATATATTTATATATATATAAATAAAGGTCATTAAAACCTGGATCACTAGCCCATAACAAATCATGGTTGGGCATGTACTATACTGAGCTACCGTCAGCAGGTTCTAATGCAAGGTTTGTGACAAGAGGGGGGAAAAAAAAAGAAGTAATAAAAAATACTTGAAATTTCAGGCCGCAAATAGCATCTCAGCTGCTTCTTGAGCACAGTGTGAGTGAATACAATTTTGTCAATTTGTTCCATCTGTTCTACTTGTGCAGCTAATACAAGATGTGGGATCTGCTGCCAGCATGTGTAAAGATCACAGCCAACAACTATTCACTGTGAACTGCTCCTTTCCTCTCTGCCATCCTGTCAGGGGGAGAGCCCAGTGTGAGGGAATGCCTCTCCGCACACACTCCATGGCAGCCAGGTAATCTGGAGCGCATTTCACACAGGAAGCCATAGCTCAGCGCAAGAGGAACACTGCGGAAATAAACATGACATCTCGCAGGCCGGGAGAGAAGGGAGGATGGGATGAGGACAGTCTACACCTGTACTGGAAATGTGTAATGGAAGCCGTCATTAGGAGCCATCAATTATCGGCAGATGTTTGCTAGTTACAGAGGTGCCTATTGTATTTCCGCACTCTTACAGTATGATCCGCTGCAATGCAACAGAATAGATTGCATACGAGTGGAATGCCATTGCATTAGTGTACGATGTGAAAATGGGTATTTAAGCAATAAGACATTTATCTGTACTATTAAAGTGCAATGACGATGGCCAAGAACCATTTNGCACATGTCAGGCAATGCTTCGTGTAGCTTTACCTTTTAGCCAATGACAAGTTTTGACTGTATGTATTTGGGTACATTGGATGTTGAACTAAGCATTCCTATATGTATTGCACCAAGATAACAAACATAGGACTCGATGTGAAGTGTTGTGGCAGTTTTCTATATGCTGGGAGTGAATCCTGAAGATATGCATTTTAAAGTCTGTTTCCGTGGGGGAAGTGAAAATTGAACAAGGTAGGATCCTGGTGGCAGAAATCACTAGTGCGTGAGAAAGTAGCAGATTTGATAGCGTACCTCTGATATAAATGCATATCAGAGTTTNACTTTCATCACCCTTTTAAATAAGGATCTGATTCCATAAATTTTAATGAAGCAGCTAAAGACAAAACCTAAAAAGGTGCCAATAGCAACCAATCAGAATCTTTCCAGAATGTTACTGCTTCATTAAATGTACCCATTAACCTTTCTGGAAGGTAGCACTCAACAACTTGCATTTTAAAGCCAAGAACATACAACCTTATCTAGCACCCCTACAAACCTCATATAACACAAGTATGATCCACAAGCAGCGCACCNCGTTTCCAGCAAAGCTGAATGCAGACTAGTTAGCAATTCATAAACAACGACTTGCACAGCACCAATCTACAGAGCCACTTTCTAAGAACTTCCAGTCATTACCTAACAGCTGCAGAAGGAATCAGGATACGATTTCCCAGATGGAGAGCAGGGAACTCGGGAGATGAAAAGATACCAGATTGAAAATAAATATAAAATTACAATCAGAGGACAAAAAAAAAAAAAAAGAAATCAGTTGGAAGGAAGATGTTATCATTTGTAAGGAATGCAATTACACTGCTACAGTTGCTTAAACATTGTTTACTTTGTTATCCCCCCCACCACCTTTTAAGTATGTAGTGTAGTATTTTTTAANCCACCGCTGACATTTCTACGCATTGTAAATCTTCTCAAGCAGTGAAAGGACTAAAACAATAAGGCTAGTAAAAACTTGCACAACTCCGG
The DNA here is from genome assembly GCA_016617825.1 of Platyplectrum ornatum. Classification (NCBI taxonomy): domain Eukaryota; kingdom Metazoa; phylum Chordata; class Amphibia; order Anura; family Limnodynastidae; genus Platyplectrum; species Platyplectrum ornatum. Next base: position 28,945 of record JABWIB010004795.1, read on the forward strand.
GAACAATGAGGCATGTCTCAAAGAGATTACACGCGGCTAGATCTACCCACCCGAGAATGTGACCAGAATGGAATACCACCCANGGCTAGCTAGCCACAAACCACAAATGACACACACAGGACTCCCTGGAAACAAAAATGCCCAGTAATGGCTTAGACACCAATCAAAATATGTATGCNAGAAACCTAGGCTTTCCTCTTACACTTTGTATGTAAACACTATGGACTGAGTCCAGGTGTACAATTCTGGTGCACTCAGAATATCCAATGCTGAATCCCTGCTGTGTTTCCAGCAATCCGTGACCATACTCTAAGACAATCTCCTCCTTAGTAAATTAGCCGCCGTCATCGCGACATGTCCTGCCATGAGATGTGGAGTTCAGAGGATCGTACTAAGAGCATTTACTAATGTGGATCATGAGTGTATGATCCAGACCCCTGCGANCACTGCGGCAGGAGCTCTGATCACAGCAGTTGCAAGAGAAGAATGGCGTAAAATCCCAACTCCCATGCAGATAAGGGGAGGGACACTACAAGAGCTACTTTAAATTTCCAAAATCTCCTCCTTAAAATGGCCATGTTGCATAAGTTATGATCGAACACAAGGGCTAAACCCAGTCCTTACTGTTCAATTACCCCCTGATCTCTTCACAAATAAAAAAATGTGCAAACTTAGGGGCAGATTCAATTCCCAGTGAAGGTGGGAACAAGCTGCTTTTTCCTGTCTATTACGGTAAGGGGACTTTGAGTCTTTAAATACGTGTTTCTATGAGCCACGAGAACAGAAGATGCACTATTTACCCCTTACGCAATCTGTGTAAGGAGGCCCGAAAACAATTGAATTGGCCCCTTAGAGAGAAAGGCACATGGCNCACCTAATAGAGGCAGCCCTGATGCACCATGCATGCATGAAAATGTTTACCAGGTAACTACTAAAAAAAGGCCCTGAAATGGAAAGACCATAATAAACACTTTTTTGTCACCTTAGACACAGAAGCATTTTTTTATTTCAAACACTGTCTGATCCTTACCTTGAAGCCAATCTCTGAAATAATGCAGCCACATTTTCGGAAGTTGATTGTCACTCTCTAAAAGAACGTACTTGACACTGGAGAAACTTTTGTGCAGGTCATAGAGCAATCGCTGGGCATGAGGATAGTCTGCTTTCTGGGTCACCACATACATGTGGTAGAAGGAAAAGTACTTAAACTGAGTTGCAAAGAAATCATATTCCTGGGTTTCTCGAGGAACTATGTCCGTTAGATCCAAACCATCCTGAATGCAAGTAGTGCCATATAGACTGACACCAAGCAATGCCAAGAAGACCAATATAACCACAACCTGTTAAGAAAAAGAGAATTGCAAATCAAGATTGCAAACAAAGCCTTTTTATACCCTGTCTGCTTATCTCNCTCTCTATGCCTTTCAGAAATGCAATGTGTTAAGTAATATCTGGACTTAATATAAAGACTTTGCTCGCTCATGACATGCGCTTCATACACTTGACAGGCGATTCGAACAGTGCACGTAGTGGATGGGGGAGGCATCAAATTGTACAGTATGGCCTGGCTGATGGCCTGTCATACAGATTTCAGTATGTAAGGAACTATTCTACATAGGTCTGTGCGCTTAGGAATATATATATATATATATATATATATATATATATATATTATATATATATATATATATAATATATATATATATATATATATTACACAAATGGATATTAAAGTATGAAGAAATAGTAATAAGTCATCTTTCATCTGCATTATGACTTGGTTAGAATGGTGCTCCAGAAAGACGAAAAATAAAATATAACATTTTTAGGACAGNACTAAACCACTTGGGCAACTTACCTTTGTTTTTGGCTTTAATAGAAAAGGTGCATAATGTTTCTCGGCAAAAGAGGAAAGTGTCCACTTAGTACATCGTGGCTCAAGGCAGTGGAGGCCAGGGAGCGGAGAAAGTAAATCCCGTGTAGAACTTGTGCTTTCTGCGTTCTGGCTGCTGGAATCGTGTGGTGTGGAGACAGTCGGTTGTACAGAAATCTCAGACAGTGGCTCCGCTGTTGTGTAGTAAGACTGGGTCCGTGGGTCATACTCGGTCCGTAACTGAACNGTAGACTGCATGGTGATTTGTGTCTCGTGAGCAAAGCTGTGACTGTTACAGGGTGGTGGAGGTCTGTAGCGTGCATGGTCACTGCTGTCTGTGTATGCCTGAGGCTCAATCTGAATGACTCTACTGACACAGGGACTAGAANAGAAAAGCATATTCCTGTTAGTAAGGATAGGCTAAGCACAGTATTTAATTACACATCAGAGTCAGTCTACAAGTCTGTACATTTACATTGCAGACTACACTTTGAACCATAATTGTTCTCTTATGCTATTTGCAGTGGATCAGTAAGGAGACTTACCTGCTGAAACAGCAAAAGATATCAAGTCTGCGGTCTCGTCTGCGATACAGGTCCATGCTTAGGATGGCAGGAAATATCAACAGAACCATGGCAAAGTTGAATACCACCACGACAGCAGCCTGAACGAGACACATATAATTTATAAGAAAGGTATATATATCTGGTGATTAAACATTCATGGATTTCTACTCTAAATGCTTTGTATAATTTCACATGTCCCTATTTATTATATAGGGAAAATGAGAGTCACTATGTAAACAAGGTGGTGTTTATTTTGTTTCTCTTGCATTACTATGAAATGAGCAGGCCACCTTGTCTGTTGCAGAAAGTGATCAGTTGCAATCTGCCAGACTATACAAGTCCTTCCTATATGGTCACATTTAAAGCCTTTGCAAAGGTTTCACTGTTCCAGTGTTTGAAAATCTGGAGCTTTCTGCCTGTAACTGAGAAGAATGGGAGGTCTGTGTTAGAACTACCCAGGGAAAAGCGAGTATGCCTTCACAGATGGGGCCCTGCCCAAGGTATGTGTGTTTTCTTTGCCATTCCTGGCAGACCACACAGGGAGTGTGGGTGTAGTGCATAGCTTGAAGTGATGAGCAAATGAGGACGCCTGTCAGCTACAGCTCCACATTACAGCTGCTCCTCACTAAGTCCCTTCTTTATCCAGCTATTGTGCAAATCCGCTTTTTGTCCAACTTATGACTGCAACATTGCCCAAAATCTATTCAAGAGGCAGGTTAGAAAGGGGACACTAAGCAGAGGCCACAAAACAAAAAAATTTATGCTGCCAAATAAGTCACATACACACGTTGTAGAATCAGATACAATGTCCATAACTATTATAAGTAGTGCACATACATAGATGTCTCCTGCACTTTACTAAACTGTTACTAATACAGTGTTCAGATTACCAACACCNTGATCCTCCCAAGGTCTGATAGAGCTGTTCACTCTGCTCCAAGGACCCGGGATTTAGTTCTTTTTTTAATTTATTTATACATTTTTGAATACTAACTGAATGTAAAAACCCAGGTCTGCCTGTTTAGATGGGAGACCCAGGTACTACCTGGGATTAACTCTTCTTTTTACCCGGGTCAAAGACCTGGGTGTTAAAAATGGAGGTGTTCACATTTCCTGAAATTCCTGGGTATGACACGTCATTTCTGACTTGGACTTATTTTTGCACAGATGAAAGAGGTGTCACAAAGCGAGAGTTCCTAGTGGCTGAATCTGAACCACTACGAAACACATTCAATAATGCAGATCTTGACTACAAAAATCATAGGAGAACCTTAAGGGGAAGGACTCTTACTTGTAGGGAGAAGGCCCTGAGTGCTGGAATCGGTATAAGAGCAGCCATAAAGAAGGCTGTCACATTGCTGATGGAAGTCAGGGCAACGCTTGCCCCTGTCCTTTTTAAACATTCACCAGTTCTGTCCTGTGAAAAATGGAGATGAACATAAGATATCATTATAAANACATACATACATACGTCAGTTTTGAGATTATATTAGTTAGTGTGAATGTTCAGATTAGCCAGGCAACACAGAATGATGTATCCAAGGCAATCATATTAAAACCATAATAGTGAATTATAACCATATAATGAATTATAAGCACGCCTATTAAAATTCCTTAAGCGACTGACTTATTGGACAATGAACTGATGCATTGTTATTTTATGGACTTGTTACTATGGGAAGCAGAGACACGAACAGTCACTTGACTTATCATCAGTAGATAGACGGTAATGTTTTTTATGAGGGAAAAATGCATAATGNCCATGCTATGAGGAATTCTTCAGCACCGCCAGAAGGGAACAGAGCATTTTTGCACCATCGCCAGCAAAAGGTCTAAAGTACAAACACATTCTGAACACAAACAGACCTCCTGGAAAAAAATACCTGTGAAGAAAGACACCTCTTTCATTTCACAACAATTCTAATTACCTCAAATGGTATCCTTTTATTTTGGCCCGTTTCACTGAAAGCATGTGCCAAGAGGAAGACATCGTCTACTCCAACCCCAAGAGCAAGAAAAGGCAAAACCTGTGGGGAACAATGCAGGTAGTCAACACTCCGCAGACAATATCTGGCAGTCAGATGTCCACCATGAGTAACATATCCATTAGGCTGCTATATTACTATAAGGAGGATATAAAAAAAAGCTTTACTTAGTTGTATAGAATATNTATTCAAAATCTGTATTTCTGCAGTTCACGCAAACTATTTCAATTTTCAATATATTTAACATATAATTTAATTAATACCTGAGTTGTTGCGGCATTAAAGGAAATTCCAATCAATGAGCACAGGCCCAATCCTGCAGCCACTGAAAGCGCAACGAGCAAAACTCCAGCCAGCCCCACGGCACCCTGAGATTTGGCACAGTCCCACCGTAGCATGGTTAAACAGGCATAGGCAAGCTGCAAATAGAACATTTGAAAACAAAGGCAAACCACATTAGAATGCACCAGGTCACCCCAAGCCCTTGGCTATTAAAATTGTAACATGCATGTTAACCTGCTACGTGAACAAGCCCCGTGCCTTTCTCTGTGTTCTCGTTATAATCTGCACCACTTACCATTAATAGGTAGCCGCTGGCAACTCGAATGACGCTGACGTCGGAGAAGGACTTGAGGATGTCGTCCAGAGTAGTTGTGGTAAATGGGAGAACTTTCTGNGTGGAGTTCTGCGGAACACTTTGATGTACAACCTAAAAACCATCAACAACATGGAAAGATAAGAAATCACAAAGATCAATAACCCTTAAGTGTGTAGCACAATGCACTATGAAATTAAGTGGGGAGCATGGTGCCNAACTGGTTGTGAGTTCAGATCTCTGACAAGACCTAATCTGTGTGGAGTTTGTACTCCGCGTATCTGCGTGGGTTTCCTCCCACATCCCAAAAACATACCATTAGGTTAAATAGCAGCCAACTAAAATTGTCCCTAGTGTATGTGTAATTGCCCCCATGTATCAATCCCCAATCTCCCTTAGAATGTAAGCTTGCGGGCAGGGCTCCTCTTCCTCACCCATTCTATCTGTCTGTCTGTATTCCCCATTGTTCGGCGCTGCGGACACTTTGTAGCGCCCAATAAATAAGCGTTAATAACAAAAAATAACAATATTAAACTTATGTTTGTGTAAGAGAAAATATCTGTAACAGACGATCCTAGATTACCTGGTAAACATGCATGAAATACATTTTCATTATACATTCCCTGAGCTGTAGTGNGGTATAATTATGCCGAGCCATTATACTACTCTGCAGTGGTCTCCTACACATTGCCTGGAAGAGGTGTCTTTGTTTTTAATTGGCTGGCTGATTCACAAAAGGTCACATGCAGCTTAGCAGAGGTCAGTGCCTGGGAAACAAAGGCCAAAAAAATGTCACATGACCTCACCAATGGGACCGCAGCTGTGAACAGATTCCTTGGCTCACTAATGCGTTCCAGACACCTTTCCTTAAAAGTCACACTTACTTTTTAATTCAGCCCTCTTATCCCTCGCCTGCCTCCTATATTAGGAAATATCACCCTGGCAAGGCACCACGACTCCAGGAAAATAATCTTTTGTGTCATTAAAGGAGTTTGAGTGAGTGGGGGGTTCAAGGTTTAGTATCATTTATCTGCGTGCACAGGAAACAAACTAAAGTGGATTGTTCTAGAACAGGGAATGCAGAAGAATGGGTGTATGTAGGTAGGTGTAAATACATATACACACACCTATGCCACAGGACACCTTCAGCAGCCTGGTGGTGCCCATGCTTTGGCCAGTCAAAGCTGTTTAGATGACACAAGGGGACTACACAATATTAGACAGTTGGTTTTAATGTGTATGTATGTTTACACACACGACTATATAAATTTGTGTAGTAATATGTAACTAAAGGTGATTAAACAATGTTATACATATAGTAGAGAAATATGGAAGCATCTGAAGAGACCAGTCACACGCGGTGCTGCATCTAAGTGCTGTTCATCAGAATCAATGCTGCACATGTATTGCATTACAAGGAGCTTATATACACCCGTTTACACCGACTATAGAGTTCCCCTTTAGATAATGTAATCAATAGAACTATTCTGTCAGACCTTAACATAATTCCGCTGCCAGGCCTCCAATATGGCTGCTGCCTTGTCCTCATTCCAATTGATACTGGAAACTTCATAATATCCCTTGAAGTGCTCATACATTTGTTTAGGAGTCATTAATTGAAACATGGTCTGCAACGCCTGGGCACTGTGANAAATAAATAAAAAAACTGATTAGTATACTATTATCATAACTACATCTTAATAAAAAAGCGAAGAATTGTATGTAAAATTTCTCAAATAAAACCCCACAACAAAACAACAAGCTGGTTTCACCGGAGAGGTGCTAAACCCTGTGCACTGCAAGTATCTAGAAAGTACATGATTATTGTTTTAACAGATCTGAACAGGTCTCTGCCCTTTACCAAACAATCACACAGCGTCTTCTATACTGCCCATTGTGCACATACAGTTGTNATTGATTAAAAGAGCAAATGTTTAAAGTAAAGTAAAATGGTATAACACGCAGCAGCTATAGGCATTACAAAATGTATTATTATAAATAAGGCAGAATGGCAGATAAATAGTTACACGATCAAGAATGGCAGTTATTGGGGTGGGAAGAAATACTGCCATACAGATATACATGTATCTACATTAATGTAACACTTACTTAACAAGTTTTCCACTGGAATTTTTAAAGGTGCCACCAATGATCAACTCCTCTTGCCAATGCATATACTTTCTTGAAAGACCATAGCAACCTCCACTTAACACGAGAGCAACATCGAGAGGCTAAAAGCAAAGTTTGTGTTGAAATTAGCTGGCATACAGATTAAATGTCGCAAACATCTCTCTTCTTAAGTGTGATTTTTAATTATGGCAATGTACTGTACTCAATGAGCTAGAAAAACGTAAACATCCTAATGCGTATTTTTTTCCCATCAGAATGGTTAATAACACTAAATCTAGTATCATGTCACATGTGATAGAATAATTTATGTTCATTGTTCTATTCCAAAAACAAAANTGAAGTCATTTTTAAAGTTCAAACTCACTTTGGTTGAATTTTTATTAGGTGCTGTGGGCGGACAATCCGAATCTAATGGGTTGAGGCAGGGGCGGTCCATGTAGCCATGGCCAACCGCAGCCTTATTTAACATTTCCTCCCAGCTGTCTACTTGGAAATTTTCTCTCTTCAACTCCTCCAGCAAGTCCATGGGGTCAAAGTTTTTCCATTGCAAAGAGGGTTTACCTCTAGAAAGAAACCAGCATGAGCCAAAAATGACAACATCAAATGTGTGTGTGTGCTGTAGCCTCTCTGCTCACGAATAAAGACTAAAAGGAGCCAGGGCAGAGTTTGCAGTGAGGATCACAATTAATGGGGACACATTTGTAGGAAGCAAATTATATTTATATATATATATATATATATATATATATATATATATATATATATATATATATA
>JABWIB010004797.1:30733-42714 GCA_016617825.1 Platyplectrum ornatum
CAGTGGTCGAAGTGGAAATTTAGAAGTGGGGGTATGGACATTCAGAAGTGGCGGTATGGGAATATAGGAAATAATGGAATTCAATGGAGATTTGAAATATTTCCATTACATCAGTGGGAGAAGTGCCGGTATGGCATACCCCTGTATACCCCCCCACTTCGAGCCCTGGTTTAGGCATATTCTCTCATTTCTAACTTTGATGATGTTTATCCAGAGAGAGGTTTAGTCAGTGTACTATAAACTTATTGACCAATGGTCCCCTTATTCCTGTGCATTGGGTAGCCTCCACATTTGACTGTGTTCTATGTACCAGCAGACACCATAAAAGGTTACAACAATCCTCTAAATCAAAGGGTGTCCCTCTATGGGAAGTATAAGCTGTGTTATATTAGTAAATGGGTAAGGCATTTGAAATGTACTTTTTATGCAGTTCAACACCAATTATTGTGAATGGGAAAAAATATCACATGATCAACTAAACAAGGGAGTTATGCATGACAGCCATGTTACATGGAACTAATAAATGAAACCTGCAGGAACTGGATCATCTGAGCTCACAGTAATAAGGTAACCCAACAAATATCATGACACTCCTTAAAGCGGATATAAGGTTCTTTGTAACCATACAGCATAAATAATGTCAGGAAGACAGAAAAGCACCCAAGTCACTGTATTCTCTGAACACTGTTTAAATCTTCAGGGCCACTAGGTTACTTTTACTCCAATCACAAACCTCCCTTTGTACGATCCATAACCTAAACGCAGCCTAACCCTAATCTCCCCGTCAATGTAGCCTGACCCTAACTCTTGTCTTCAAGATTTATATCAATTGATTCACATTGCCCTGTTTTTACTACCAAGATACTACAAAAATCATATCAGAGAACACCATTGGCATTTATAGACACAGCATACTGTCACAATGTTGAGTATATTTCGTTGTAATTTTGGATTAATAGAGACAAGTGAAAGGGACATATACCAGTATTACAGAACTGTTCCAATAGGATACACAGAGACAGTTTAGGTAGTGGTGAACACACATAACTGGGGCATTCACATTTAATTGAGAATTACTGCATTGTCATCAGTGACTATAAATGAATAGCAAGCAAAAGGTTTCATTTAAAGATCTCACAACAGACACAATTTTCACTGGAAAAGTAAAACTATAACCTTAGCTTGTCTCTAATTGGAAATTTTAATTAGACATACCACACAAGCAATAAAAATAATTAAAAGTCAATGTATGTGATTTTTACATTCTGAAAATACCAAGAAACAGTAATTTTTTATTATACCAGACAACAACTACCATCTGTACTGTGCTCTTTCAGACACTTTTGAGGTGATTATAAAAGAGACTCGTTCTACCGAATCAATAAGCCGATACAGTCTCACAGTACAAAGCAACATTGTGCAAACAGTATTAATTTAGACTTTATATGGAAGCTTTTCGTTTTGGCAGCATTAGGAGTCTTGCCAGTAAATCATTGCTTTGTTGATCTGGTTTATGACACTCACAGTGGACATATCCTATACCTTTGTATTCTCTATATTGTCATCTAGCAGCAATCATTTTCTGCCTGCAGAGTACGGACTCACAAACACTGTAATGTTATATCATATTTCCTTCTCTGCTTACTGTATTGATCAGCTGCGCTCAGCTGAATGGAATTTATACGTTACCTGTTCTGTTAGCTGTTTCTTTCTGCATTACCACTGGTTTATTCATCTTGTTTTTCATTTTTATTCTACCTTATACTATAAGCTTTAATGTTTTTGTTGTATTATAAAGCCAATATCAAAACAGTGATGTAAGTNACTTCTATCATTATGAATAAAAATATCACATGTAGTATTCATGTGCATCTGGTATTTNCTAAAGAACTTTGAGTAGTGCTAAAATAGTTCTTTTAGGTGCAACATATTTTGAGTAGAATTGCTTGCTGTGAATTTTATTAATGCAAATTAAATTAACTTCATCTGCATTTCATTGATAACATAATAATGTTGACACNTGAATAAAATAGAGTACAAATCTTGTACTGCGTTCACGCTGACTACCCTGGCGATTCAGTTTTTTACTAACAGGGTCGTTTGCNCTGAAATACCCTGGTCACTAACCCCGTTCAGACTGCTGAAACTACCCTGGAATTTCACAAGCTACCCTGGTCAACACTATTCACATTGAACCAAGGTTTTTGTTAGGTGAAAGATGGTTCATCATCATCATTATCATAGAGCCATGTCATAAAAAAAATGTAATACATTAAATAAATAATAAAAAAATTATAAGTAAAAATATAGAAATTCATAATAAAATTAAGAAATATATCAATAAAATAAATAAACAAATTATAAAAAAAAATAAGGAATAATAATAAAAAAATTAATTATGAAATAAATATATTATTTTATTATGAAACAATTTCTTCCATAGACTTACATTATCAATATTAATCATTGCTGTATCTCCCAAACCACAACANTGATCAAGCTCAGGTGGCAATGTATACACCACTGACATCGCTTTTTACACCNCAGACTGCCTGGTTTAAACCCTGCTTTTGGCCCAGGTAGTTGAGGCGGGCAACGCTGCCTGGATTTTGTGCCGTTCACACTGAGTGAACTAGCCAACCTGGAAATTTGAATGAACTGCTCGGGTAGTGGAGCTCAGTGTGAACAGGGTATTAGATGGGCTTCATATTTCAAGTTCATGCCTTTTGCTCATATAAAACTTAACCATANCCGTCAACGGAAAACAATACTAAAAGCTATGGATATGTCAGAGGAAGAGGAGCATTGAATTGATGGTAGTGTGCTGATTATTTTAAGCACATCTAAGNATATTGGTAAAAACAGCATTCCTGNTCAACATATATTTTAGTTTATAAATTATTATATCTGCCCTCCTGTTTAAGTAGAAATAGCAGGCAAAATGAAAAATAAATTGTTACCCTTTCCTTACTTGCTTCCCTCTCTNAGTAAATCATCATTGCTTTCTTAAACATGGTAGGTACATAAATTGCATTGTGAGAATGAAATAAATGCACACTTTATAGCAGAAGACACAAAGACACAACTANCTACACATACATAAGCACAATTGTAATGCAGTAGTAATTTGCTGTCTTTCTGGTGATTCAGTAATCTTCGATAAGAATAATCTTTGTAGTTATTTTTAGTGACTGCTTTTATTTGAATCCTATCTGTTTTCCACATTCGTTCCATTAGTCGTTTTCACCGTTTCAATATTTATCTGTTTGCTGCCTGCAAATGACGGCTGTAAATCCTGGAAATAGAAATAATTTTGTTATACTGTAATTTTATGATCGTATTTCTTCTCTATGACACTGAAAACATACATTCAGCCTCTTAACCTGACTTTTAAAGATGAGAAAAGCACTTCTGTCTCTAAGGAAATATTACTAGAATGGTACAGTGCCTAGAGCCATAGATGACTGTTAGGAATTAGACATGTTCTTTTCAAAGGTTTCAGTCTTTATTGACTGCTGAAGAGCATTTGCAGATATTTGTGGATAAAGANGGAAAGCAGATGCTCATTCTGGCAGAGGTTTGATTGTGCTGTTATTGTTCTAGGAAATGAAGCAAATGTGATCCTTTGTTGTTGTTGAATGGTGTATCCCTATTCTNAGAATCTGCTACAGGACCTTTAATTGATGGATACACAAGGCCCAAGATCATATAATTAAAACTAAGCCACCTATGGCCATGGGACAGTTTAAGACTAAATGAATCTTGGCTAGTAAGAAAATTNCTCAGACAGAAAGGTATATGTAGAAGATTATGTTAAAACAACATGTGTTGAACTTTATATATTTCTTTTCTTTAGTTGCAGTTTTTGTATCCCTTCAGAACAATATATTCGATTATTTAGTGAAAGTGTCCACTCTTGCTTAGAAGTCATTTTTTAACTTTCAAAATTGAAACGTGAAATGTAAAATGTATATTTTGTTTCTTTGTCGTTAAAAAAAGTTCAATTTATCATCACCTCTAATGAAGAAAGGAGGGCAATGGGGTGCATTGTGAGTGAGAGAGAGAATATATAATGGGGTGCACTGTATGGGTGGTAGAGAGGATTTATGCACTGTGTGTGAGAGATATGGGCAGGGAGATTTTTCGGGTGCACTGTGTATAAGTGGTACAGTGGAGGAGAGTGAGGGCAGGGCAGTGTGTGACTGTGCTGCTGTGTGACAGTTGTTGCTCTGTGGCAGTTGGCACCTGGGTGCTGTGTGGAGAAGGCAGGCTGTGCTGGCAGTGTAAGGAGTCAGCAGCGGTGGTGAGGAATGGAATTGTGGTAGAGTCAACCAGAGGAGATTCGGTTTGAACATATGGTTTACTGAAGAGTGGTGAGAATTGCAGCAGAACTGCTCTCAGCAAAGAATAACTCGCCGGGCCTCCCAGCAAGTTAAATGTTTCCATTTATACTGTTTCCAGTTACACTGTTATACCTAGGATTTATATAGATGCATCTATATCCTAGGGGTTGCAGAGCTGTGCAGCTACCTAAGAGACTGAGATTTAGAGGATATGCNGAAGCGATCCGGTAACCTGCTTAGCACTCACACTAATTTCCCTGATGTGAAGCCAGTTTATGTTATGTCTATGATAATTTTGTAGACCTTGAAAATCAGTGAAATGACATAGCAGCCCAAAGCTTCTGTTGAGGGGATGTGCATCAGGGTCATGCAATAAACGGGGCAGAGCTGTGTGACGAGGAACAAGGTACAACCTAACACAGCACAACATTTAAGGTACCCAACCATCAGATGACACTACTACTAGAGAACGCGGACAGAAACATGTATTCAGGAGCAAAGAAACACCTAAAGTCCCCTTAAAATACAGTGGTACCCCTTTACACTTCATTAANATGGTATATGCAGACCTTGTTTCATTTATGTCTTAATTACCTCCGGGTGTGATGGCTCTGGCAGTGGTAAAACGAAAAATCTGTCATTACAGTACACAATTTATCCCCTCTTCAATAAGTTATCCTTGCAATAGATACATTTGATAGAGTTATAACGTTATATCTAATATCTAAATTATTATATATTTATGTAATTAACAATACTGTATGAAGAAGAGCAGAAGATGAAGAAGTAGAAGAAGAAGAAAAATGTTTGTAATGTACACTGATGTAGTTGCAATTCATTGACTGGCAGACAAACTACCCTAAGCTATAAGCTTGTTAGANCTCATTAGTGTCATTTAATATACAGTATCTTTGTGAGTCTGCGGCTTAGATCATTTTCAAGGTGATGTAAAGCATACATCTTCAAATGTTAGCTATGGCATTGATTTCTACAGCTTTTGAAGTACACCAGTGTACTGTAGGAATTGTAAGTCTCGAAAATATTTCAGAAACTGTAAGAAACACCTTAATCCATTTCAGGGAGCTCGGAGAATTTAAATAGGGAAACGAGTTTGTGTGCATGGTTTTTGTTGTTATTAGGGGAGACTGCTTATTAGAACGCCTGTCTCTTTTCAAAGAACCGTCCTTGACAATCAATTAAGTATGTTATTCGGAAACATGGGGCTTGGAAAATGCACTCTATTGTGTGATACAGATTGAATTTGCTGTTACAATCATTCATCCCCTGAGGTCTTAAGCCTCAATGTCTAATGACATTTCTGTATGTGGAGCAACTATTTTGCCACTGTATTTATATTACAATTGAACCAAAANAATATGATCAAGAAACATATAGAAATACCCTCTATAGAAACCAAAAAACTGTTCAACAACNTTGTCATGTTTGTATAGCATTTAGAAAAGTAATAAAAAGCAAGGCCAAACCTATTTAGAAAAGTGTAACTGACAGAACTTTTGGACCTGATAACTGACAATTTCAGAATAGGAATATTCTNCATGTTTCCCAAAATAAATAAACCTATCAATGCAGGTCTCAGGATCGGTAGATGGTGTCCAATGAAATCTCAGGATCTTAGAGGGTGTCCTGGTGAGAAATCTAACTATCGCCAGGACACCACAGACCTAGTTTCCCTCCCTAATAGCACCGTTCATAATGCTTAGCTTTATATCTTGTAGCTGTTTTATTGTTGCTATTTGACATTCACTGTTTGCCTTTGTGTCTTTTGGTGAATTGTTTTACTNTGTACTGCCTGTTGCTCAATAAACAAAGATTTGATACCAATAGAACCATTATAGCAATCATGGATGTGGTATTGCTATATCCCAATATCCCACATGGCTAAATTGGAAAGTAACTTCTTGCCATCCCACTCCACCAAACCCTTGGCTTACGTTCGTTATATTGATGATATCATATCATATGGACTGGCTCTCAGGAGGAACTTATACATTTCCATGAGAGATTCATTTTATTTTATCCCACAATAAGCTTAACTACTGACATACTCANGTACAGAAATAAACATTCTGGATATGACTATACAGTAGCAATTTAAAACAACTCAATACATACATCCCTGTACCGTACATACCTTACATACCCCAAAAACACATTATAAAGTGCATTGTCTAAAACCAGGTCATCAGATATCATTGTTTCTGTTCCTGGCCAGCAGACAGTTAAATCAACTTAAAAGGACATTTTTAAATCAGGTGTAACATCCCTCATCAATTATTAACCAAATTAACAGAGCCACCAGGATACCTAGAAGTCAATGAATCCCCCACAAACAGCAGCACTATAAGATCCTGGGGACATTCACATGTTCTACAACTAATGATTCTGTGCACCACATATCCTGTTGGGGGTCTGTATGTTGAGGACACAATGAAGATTATATAAAAGTGATTATATTAAAAGGCAATTTTAAATCAGGAGGGTCTAGGAATACAATTTTATAACAATCTTTGAAACTCGGAACACAGGTTCTGTTCCAGAGATAGTGGCGGCATCATGGCTCTGGGCTCAAAACATCAATTCTGAGACTATAAAACTTTCATACTACTTATATGTAAACTAAACAACGATTTACTTTCCAACTTATTCTGTTATCAGATCATGTCTCTGCTCTGTTGTGTGTGTGTGTGTGTGTTTCTTCAGATGTCTTGTTATACCGTGCCTGATGAAGAGTAGTCAATAATCATATCGGCTATTTTTGTTTTCCTCGCTGAATAACAACAAAACTCTTTAATTCCCAAATAAATTGTAATTATTCAGATGTTATTCAGAGGTTTGTTTACATTATAAATCATATGATCCTATTTTGAAACCACTTTCACAACAACCACCTCTTAACTCAAACAATTAGCTATTTAGTTTAAAATCAAATCTTGAAACAGACAAAAGTGTATTTAAATGGTTTTCACAAAAGCCAATAATATAACATACTGTATAACACAATGGTTGTGTTGCAAATAATGAAATTATACTAGTAAACTTCTGTTTCATTGCTTCTAACTATAGCATTATTCATCATCTATGAATAAGAATATGTTGAATTTAATTNAACCATATTTTTTCCAGTAATACATGTACACATTGGGCCAGATTCAGATCTTTTAGTCAAGAGTGGGTAAAACCATGTTGAATTGCAGGGGGGTAAAATGAATGTCAGTGTTTGCATGCAGGGAGAATACTTTATTGTTGCATGTTGCACACAGATACTGACCAGCGTTACTGTTACACTGTTATTAGACTTGTTCTAGGAAACATCATCTCTCACCTGTAATACTGATTGCTATTAATTCAATTTGCCTCCCCTGCAATTGAACATGGTTTTGCCCACTCTTGAAATAAATCTTTCGATTGGAACAATTTATCTCATAGTGTATGGCCAGCTTTCATCATGAGTGCCTAAAGATCTGAACTGGCNCATTGACCCTTATCCCAAGGGTGGTGGTCAGTACAATCTAAGCTCACCATGTCATAGAGAAAAAGTCATACTACATAAAAGGGACCAGATTGATATGACATTTTTGTTCTGTTTCATCCTGCTCATCCTCACCCACTTAATATGATTTTTAGATACATTGACACAAAGGTTATTTGAAGACTGCAATGTTTTCCCATTGCAATTCATTTCCACATGTTGATATATTACACTACGTTCATACACTAATGTTTGCTCTGAGGTCTTTGGTTGTTTTCTATATCTCTAGACATTTCTTTATTGTCTCCTTTGACATAGATTATTTACTTCTTTGCTTCTCTTTTGACAAATTTGTCACATCTGTCATCATCTTACCTAATGAATCAGAAGTTTTACATTTTAGTGCCGTCTATATGCTGTTACTATCCGGTTTTACAATCCCTTATTGAATTTACAGTTTCTTTTCTTACCAACTGTACAGACATCATTAAAGTAAAAATCAGCGCCCAGAGTGTTTCTACAGGATAGTCTCTGTTATATTGAATTTGAGGCTAATCAAGTGTATAAATATGGGGATGGAGCTGGTGGAATTTTATCTCTGGCCTCTGGCAGACCGAAGGGGCACTGTAGACCAGATTGCTGGAAAGAGAGCAGCCGTCCTGCCAGAGCCAGCAGATGTAACACATGTGGGTTATATTGAGAAGATGGTACATTACATTACATGTGGTTTGTTTAAGAGTTTCCAGAGTGACATATACTGAAATATATATGGACTATTACCTATATAGTGTGCCATTCTCAGATCTCAATAAATCTCTATTGTACCATATCTATTAAAATAATATGCCCCACATGTACTTTTTATAGTGTTTAATCCAAATCACTAATATACTAGTATTACATGTGGGATAATATTAGGTTTGTGGGATAATAGTAGTGGTCTGGAAATGGCAGACTATATATGGTACATCTGGGGGGAATGACACATATTATAATACACAGAGACGTGGAAAGTGTTCATCTGTGCCCTGGTAATTCAGTCTTCTACTACGAAGATAGTTTGCTGCGGCTCTAAATTACCCTGGTCATTAATCCCGTTCACACTCATGAATTACCCTGGTAATTCACAAACTACCCTGGTCCTACACTGTACACACAGAACCAGGGTAGTTAGGTAAAACAGCACTGCCCAGGTAGTATTTTCAGNGCCGTTCACACTGAGCGCACTACCCGGGTAGTTTATTCAACCCGGGCAGTTGACTAAACTGCCCAGGTAATAGCGCTAAGTGTGAACGAGGTATTAATAAACTGGCACCAGCAGATTTAAATGAACAGCTGTCTTAAAACCTTTTCCTCTGAGTGTAGGCCTCTTCAATATAAAACTGGTTTTAAGAATCTTTGGAATATAATGTAACCCTCAGATTTATTTAATGTCTGACATGCATGTGATTATAAGACCAGCAAATAAGGGTCATAATCTTAAAAGAATCTCACGAGATATGTGAAAGAAGAATGTTTTTCAGCTCTTGCAATAACAAACAGTTGCAAACATACTGTAAGTGCCTGTCTGATAATTTGGTCTGAAAGAGCATCACATAATTATATATTCTTTTTAATGTATCGTACCTTTTACTTGCCTTCACTAATAGTATGATGGACGTCCTGTCAGTTCCTCAGTGACTGACAAAAATACAGTGAAGAAGCAAATAGACACTGCACAAATGGTACTATAATTATCATGTGNAAATAATAGAAATGTGTTGAAAATTGCAGACTAGGTATTCAGAACATAGATACAGAACATCATATCGCTGGATAGCAGCAAGTATTTATTTACTTGGAGGAGTCAGTATTGGAAGATACTGTATGCTCATTTGAATAGTATTAACCCTATTAAAAGATAAAGATCAAAATCAAAAGATAAAATCTGTAAAAAAAAACCCTTATACCTAAATAACTTTATTAGCACAGAATTAGACATATATTAACATAGGCTGTGAACTATTACCACATCTGCATAGCTGTAGTATATTTCCACCCTGGATAGAAAACCAAATGTAGTATTAGAAAAGAAAGCACAGCTTATCTGATTGCTCCTTTCAGACATCTAAGATTAATATTTGTTATAACTAAGTCCTTTCTTCATACTGTCAAGAGAGAACTCACCTAAAATGGAATCATCTCAAGTAACACAATAAAATGAATACTGACATCATGAGAAATGTGAATGAGCCGGACTCCTCTTAACATAAATCTAGCTTCATGCTCCCCCAAAACTGTTCATCATATAAAGTATTAATCACTGTATAATAGACTTGTCAACATTTTTTCTTTTTCCGATAGTGCAGAAGAATATAAATTACCCTCCGATGNAAAAAGATGAAACAAAATGAATTGTATGTGAAGTTACACTTTATTTCTTATTGGGGTGTATTTGTTTTTTGTAATCGCTTAACTGCTGAAAGATTTACCATTCATTAGGCTTAAGGCATTATTTTTAATGTGTGCCACTCCTTAATGTCTGTGGGGATTTTATTCAAAACATATAAACATTTGCCATGAGGCATGTTTAATTCAAAAATATATAATAGTTTGAGATTAAAGANCCTCTAAAAAGAGTTAGACAAGATTTTTGATTAAATCAGTGGCACCATGGCATGCCACTCTCACCTCCCCTCCAAACCACTCGATATATACATGTCTGTGACAGCAGCTGAGTGGGGGTGTTGTTGCAGAGAAGTGATTTTGGGGGGATGTTATAAGGGCCTTGTAAGTGAAGTGTAAGTAAACTTATGTTTCTGCTATTTTAAAGATAGAATAGCAGAATAGCATTAATCTTTTTGGGAGGATTGAGCACCCTGGCAGGCTTTCTACTAGTGTCACATATTTTCCTTTGCACCTATATGGGCTTTCAGATATGATATGCAAGCTATTCCAGAATCCAATCAAGCTCAATAGATTCATCCACTTAAAGTTAAATTATGTATTTATGCCCCTTTAAATTAAATAAAGTAAACATGTTCAATATGTCTTTAGTTGGGAGAATTAGATAATTACATGTGTTAACTTTTTCAAAATAAAATCTACATGTTTTAAAAAAAAACTTAATTATGACAAAGTTATTGACAACAAGAAGAGAATGTTAGACCTGTTTAATGAGATATATCTGTTTTGCAGACCCTTTTGCATTTTGTAATCTTACATACAAATTAAACACAACCAAATGTGGTACAAACAATGTTTGTTTCANAAACAGTGTTAACTAGCAGATGGTATTATGTCTTGAATGCAAATCTTTCTATATTCATTAAACATTTCATGTGGTGTGTTTTTTTTCCGTTCATTTTTTAAAATGTAATATGTAAATTTTGATTGTGACTATGAAAATGTATAAAAGTTTATATTGGCATCAGCTGGTCCATGAATTTTGATAAGCTGTAAAATCTGAATTGGTTGTAAGAAAAGGCAACATTTCCTCATTAGCTTCTTATACAATAGATTAAAGAGTACGCACATATTTGCTTTATTATGTTTATGACTTTTATTGTATAATCAAAATTCTAATCCATTTTTATATCTTGCTTCTTTCTCTTTTTAAAGAAAATATTTCTATATACCTTTTATTATCTTTAGACACATGCACACACAGGTTTTGTTGGACAAACCAGGAACAAAAACCTAATTTAATTAAAAGTTTGCTTCTTTGCAAAAACACAATTCTAGAATGTCTGTAATTGATAAAACAATGATGATTCATTATATTGTATTAAAATGCACTAAGTCATTTTCCAAATCTGCAGTGTAATTTTCTACAGTTTAACAATTTATTCAAGGAGAAATCATCTTTTAAATTTACCATCTCAGCCTAGTGACTATTGTAAATAAAAATACATTTAGCTGACTTTGACAAATGTTCTGTAATCAAGTAGAACAAATATGTATTGCAACTATTCCAGTGGTGAAGGTATTGTGAAATATTTTGTCTGCTTTGGAAACATATTGGAATTATATATCTGCATTAAAATAGCTGCTCTCTTTAAATATCAGGATTCACTATACTATACTAACTTATACATACTATACTTTTTTTTTTTTACTATTTTTATATCACAAATAGAGGTTCCAGTAAACAAAGTTATGACTAAGGA
>JABWIB010004798.1:0-10957 GCA_016617825.1 Platyplectrum ornatum
CTGATGAAAGTGGTGTAATGCCACTGAAACGTCGGATAATGGAACGAAGTTTATAATAAAGGATCGTGGATTTTATTAAGAAGTCTCCTTTGAGTGCATCCCTCCAAAGTATGTATATATATATATATATATATATTATATTGTTCTGCTTATGGGGGCCCCAAAAAAATTTGCTGGGGGGCCCCAAAAATTTTCTGTACCCGGGCCCAGAATTTCTCTTGGCGGCCCTGCACAGCTTAGCATTCCTTCTGCTGAGTTTCCTGAATGTAAGTAGTTCTCAGAGATTTCATCCTTGTAGGGTTCCTGGGCCATTAAGCACAGTAGATCAGAGGGTTATCATCCTAAACTGCAGGAAAGAAAAAAGTGGAGATGTTGCCCATAGCAACCAATCAGATTCTAGCTAAGAGCAGATTAGACAATGGCCTAAATTTACTTAGCAGAGATACTGAAAGGTGGGGATTTTGCCCATAGCAACCAATCAGATTCAAGCTGTAAGTTTCATTTTACATACTGGAGAATGTGAGAGTGAATCTAATTGGTTGCTATGGGCGACATCCCCACTATTCAGTCTCCATGCAATCGCCCTACTTAGTAAATTTAGGCCCTGATGAAACACCTGGAACTGAGCGAATTTAGTGCGAGTCTATTTGGGCTTTTAGGGTGCCTACCAGCCATTACGCATATGTTTTCATTCTGGCCAATTACAGCAACACCCATCCTGTGCCTTACCTTCAGTTCTCCACCGTTCCTGTCCACAAAATTCTCCTCTGAACACTTATACTGTTGTTACAGCAACTACTTAAGTTTGGGTCTGGATTTTATTAGCTGCATGTATATAGGCATGGGTATTGCCAAGGTCTGGATTTATTGTC
The DNA here is from genome assembly GCA_016617825.1 of Platyplectrum ornatum. Lineage (NCBI taxonomy): Eukaryota > Metazoa > Chordata > Amphibia > Anura > Limnodynastidae > Platyplectrum > Platyplectrum ornatum. Next base: position 873 of record JABWIB010004798.1, read on the forward strand.
ACATGTTATGTACCAGGCTGAGGGAATATTATAATAGTATAATTTCAGAACTTTTCAAACACACTGGAATTGCCTTTCACTTTCTTGATTTCCATGGATGGATTCTATACTAATGTAGGTAAAAGTGCTTGTCTTGTATTGTGTTTTTCAAAATAATGTTGGTCCATACATATTATTATATATATTTCATGACTGTATACAGGAGAACATTTTTCATAGTTGTCCATAATTTAAGCCTGGGGTTTTCTTTTAGCTGCATTACCCACCATTAAAAATTCCACACTAACGGCTCAGTTTTTGTCCATCAGATACTGTAATTTCCACTTCGATTTAGATTTTCAGCTCTATAAATTCTAAATGTGCCTTTCATTAAAGTTTTCCAGAGTGCTTCCATCTGTTCCAGTCCTAGAAATCTAGCTATTCAGAGTACAGTGATATGTCGTGAGGCCTGGAGCACCAGATTCTCCTAGTCTGGCAATGTAGATTTTACCAAAACGTCAAATCTATTGAAAGGTTGAACCAGACAATAATACCACTGACAAATAAACCCGGGTTTATGCCTGCCTCCTCTCTATTGACCAGACTCAGATCTTTAGGCACTAATAACTTACTTGAGAGTGTTCAAAACTATGTTGAGTTGAGAGATGATGTTTCCAGCCCAAATCTAATAACAGTTCAACATAGTTTTGCCCACTCTTGAATAAGTCAATAGTGCCTAAAGATTTGAATCTGGCCCTGTGTATTGATACAGACATTTCCTGATAGCAGAACTCATAAAAGTTACAGTAATGGCTGGTAACGTGGGCATTGACTAGTTATGCGATTGTCCATGGCTTTGTTTGCATAATAATTGGGTCTCAGTATTTGGTTCATTAGTACAAAGTGTTTGAAACTTTTAAAACTCTGTCAGAGAATGGATTTCTTGACATCTTAATTGACATTTAGAAAAGGAAGTATGGACAGTATTTTCATATAATTCAGTGGAACTCCCAGGCCTGGTTGAGTCTCCTGTGCAAGTGAATGGGGAGCATACCCTTTGCTCGCACAGAAGTTTAAACCTAGGCTGTTGCCTTACTACATCTGATCAGTCATCACCAGGGCTCAAAGTGGGGATTTTAAGGTGGTGGTATAGCGCTAAGCCTCGTCCCTTAGCGTAAGTCCCGTCCGCTTCGATTTTGAAATTAAGGTTCGTGCTTATACAAGGGAGCGGGGCTGAGTGGGAGAAGAGATGCCGGTATGGCCACTTTGAGCACTGGCCTCACAATAAAACAGAGTTTGGATAGTATACTAATATTATGACATTTAAATACAAAAATGAAGTCAAAAGAAACAAAGTTCAGATATAGCCACATGATCGTGTCTGTGCATTCCTCACATTCCTCACAAATGTCCCAGTTACAGATGATTTCAGGGAAGTGTTCTGCCTGCCTCCCAGTAAGTAGATAAGTAGATCTGTCTGGAGGTTTTGTTTATTTTTAATTATGTTTATGTTAATTTTGTCCGGCATGGTCCTGCCTAGAGGGACAGAGTTTATATAGGTTTGGTAACAGTTGGGTGGAGCTTGGGCAAGACTGGGTGGAGTTTGAGTGGGACTGGGCAATGCTTATTTTGCCCATTTCAGGATTATAAGTGTTCTGCAAGTTTTTGATCAATGCAGACCATAGTTCTGGATTTAAGACATGATCCTTATGGAGTGGGAGGTGTTTCTCCAGTGTAGGGGAATATATATTACATGCACGGGTATATGATGACTTTTCAACACAACACTAAGGCATAAATGAATTTACTAAACAAGGATTAATTGAAAAGTGGGGACGTGGCCCATAGCAACAATCACATTCAAGCTCACATTCTCTAGTATGGAAAATGAACTTGAATCTGATTGGTTGCTGTGGGCAACACCCCACTTTGCAATCTCCCAGCAATATCCCTGCTTTGTAAATTTAAGCCCAGTACTGATACGAATATCAGTGCAATGATTAATTTCACCTTAACGGATCATCTTGGCAAACTTTATTCTCCAAGATTTGTAGGCTAGAAAATTACTTTTATGACGTGCAGTGATCACATATATTTAACTAATTGTGGTAGAATTATTGAATAATCTTACTGTTTATACAGAAATTGTAGTCGGTAGGATTCTGCTCGGAGTGCACTAAGGAAAAAATTTGGCAGAATTCAGCAAAAAAAAAAAAAAAAGCTATTTCCCTCAATGTTCCCTGTATGTGCCAGAGCGTAGTATTAAATTGACTGGTTATGTCTCTAGATATATCCTCCCAATTCCTTTGGCTTTTCTCAAGCTTTTAAAGACGTGAGTAGATTTTATTGGCTTATAAAACAGGGATTGCTTTTTGATTCTTCTAGAGAAGGTTGTGAAAAGTATGTAAGGCCGACTGTATGAAGCCATGTTATATAAATGGCTTGACCGCTTTTTTTCTCCGAAAACAGAATTGATTCGTTTGAAAGAACCAATTTTCCATGCAATAATGGGCCTGATAAGGCTTCTTTCAAACGTAGAAATGATTATTTTTCGGCTGTGTTTTTTTCGGGTATGAAGCCTTGCTAAATCATTTTCCAGACGTAGTATAAATATAAAAACTGAAAAGATGGTTTGTTGTAATTTGACTAAAAGAAATTAATTTGCAGCTGCTGTAAGCTGGCACTTTGACATTTAGTTCCAGGCAAGGAAATTGGAAAGATTTGGAACAAAATAGGTTGGCGCTCGATATTTATATACTTATTATAAGGGATAGACACACATATTACACTTAATTACCATAAATAAATTGAACCAAATGAGTAGTTGAGGGCAGATAAAAATCTGAACCGTTCTACAAATTTATAACTGCTATACACAGTAGGTCATGGAGGAGGCCACGCTAGAGAGTTCATCTTGATTATGTTTGCAAGACCCAGGCCCTTTCCACTTTCTGTGGAAATATTCATGTTTACCATTTATTTTTTTATGTATACTAAATTCAAGCTACAATATTATATATTATAATATACTTTCATATTCATTGTTCCCATCTGGACGTTTCAAGTCTAATTTTGTCATTTAAACCTTTGATTTTGTACATCTATTTCCCATTGTAAAAATAATAATATGTACTTTTTTCTCCACCCCAATAATAATATATACTTTTTTCTCCACCCCAAGTTACATTAGTATGTAGCAAGCTGAATTTATTTAGTTATGTATTATGCCATTGGATTCTACAGTTCTGTACAGAGAATATAGATTATCTCACTATTGGAGAAATCTCTGTATACCAGTCGTGGTTTTTTCTTAGGCGTATGAGGCACTTGCCTAGTGGTGTCACTTATTGTGGGGTGGTCAGGGAGAGCATAATGAGGCACTATTGTGAGCTTGACCTTCCAATATACACAAAGAGGAAGACTGGAGGAGGGGGAAAGCTTATGGTTTCTTTAATATTGTCTCAGACTCTAAATCTAGTCCTACTGTCAACTCAAAAAGTACATACAAACCCCAGACAGTTTAGGCGGATATAGAATTGTACCCCATCAAGTCAGTTCCCAATAGGTAAGGAGGCTAGGATAGCCTAAAGGCACAATCGCATTAGGTGTAGTGCTCTTCCTTGTTTCTCAACCAGGACCATAATACTTGCAAACATAAATAACCTAATGTATCTCAGTCTCCAAGCTGTGTATGTGACTAATTGACTGTACGCATAAACAACCGCAATTTAGTATAATCACGAATACAATTATGGGTTCTCACTGACCCAGATATTATATGAATACATTTATGATTCCTAATTAATGTTGACCCTGACACTTAAATCTAGTCCTGAGGCCAACTCAGGGACAACACACAAACTCCACATAGTTAAGTCAGCTACAATGAACCGCATGACCCCAGTTCTTTAAATCAGCAATGCTAACCACTGTATCACTATAAACCCTATTTGTGATGCATTTTCCATCTGCATCTATGTACAAATAATGCATGACTAAGTCAGGTCCCAGAGTTGTTTTAGTCATTAACTTTTCTTTGCACGCTTGATTTAGGGGTGATCTCCACCCTCCAAATACAGAAAGAAGTTGCTGCCAAGTTTTGAACCCACAGTGATAGGATTTAATTCTAAAAAGAGTTTTCCTGCCAAATTCATTATATCCCTATTGAAAGAATAGATTTCCCGTCGTCCTTCAATATCTAAACCAGACTTGAACCTGCGTCTCCAGAGATATAAGACTAGCAGCTTATCTAGTGCGACTATCCACGCTACTTCTGTTCCAGAATGCATTCATCTTTGCGTACGCGGCACTGGCCGCTTCATTTCCTCCAGGGCGATCAGGGGTACATTATTACATGTTTTAAATGCTTAGAGATCCCTGCTCTCTCTCAAACAGCTGTAATGAAATAACTTCTGACAACACTTGTAATCTGTGTCCTTTATATCTTAGGTAAGAACAGTCTTCAGGTGGTTTCACTAACTCACAGTATTCAATAGATTGAATCCAATATTCATTAAATATATTCTCTGTAAAGTTTTGTTCTTAAAGGTGAATAAGTCAGGTGTGATTGATATAGCTCCAAACCACGTACAGGGCCGGATTCAAACTCCCATGGGCCCATACGGGCAGTGCTGGATTGTGGGAGAGGGGAGTGAACTCCTACCTTAACTTAATCACTTCATTTAAATGTTCCCCCCTGTCCATTGACATAATGTAGACTGCTGTAGGGGGATAGGTCCCGCTTATTCAGGAGTGATACCGGAAGAAGATGCAGAGGACTCACCATAAGATGGTTTCAATCCCCTTTGTCTACAGATAAGATTTTCACCTTTATTATTACATTTATTTATATAGAGTTGTTAAGTTATTAGTTGATTAGTTATTTAGAATATAAAGTTGACTAACAGAAGAAGAGCATATTGCACGTACTTATTATTACACTTTTCATCTACCAGTGGTCGAATGTGAAAGTGGTTGTATGGAAACATAGAACATCATATAAATGAATGAAATCAGTGTAAGACGTGATGGCATGGAATACTACAATGCCCACATATAATATGGTCAGTATATGTGCTGAAGGGACTCTTCCCTCACCCTGACTTCAGTGCCAGGCCCTGTACCATAACAGGCCTCAGTATTTTCCCCTTAATCCTCTGGACACATATATACACACACACACACACACACATACACACAGGCCTGTCCTTTTGCTCCCAGTCCCCAGGTGGCAACAGCCAAGCTCAGCAGAGTAGCCCAGGTGACAGAGGCTCCATGTTATTCCCTCACCATTACCTCCACTGTATGCCATCTCAGCAACCAATCTGCACTGTATTGGCTCCACACAGGCAGCGCTGTAGTTTCTCTGCCTGGGGTCTAGCCTTGCAGCTCACAGATAATGGCGACTCACCGGTGCCTGGCAGCTAAAGAAAGTCATGTGTGAATTGTCCCAGGAGTGGTCCACGCTTTCCCTCTAAATATACCCCTCTACTAGGGAGAAGTTTGCACCAGTCGTGCCCGCTTTGGTCTGAATGGCCACCAACATGTTCCCCAAAAATATCACTTTCATTGTTCCATTTAATTATATTTTGAATTAATCCTATAGAATGATACAATTCCTCCATAATGGTATTATTATTATTATTATTATTATTATTATTATTATTAATGTTTATTTATAAGGCGCCACATAGTTTCTGCAGCGCCGTACATAGCGCCGTACCCCATATCATGGGGTACAGTACATAATTCAATCCAGAGAATGTACTACATTTGTGACATCATCTATATTTTACTTTGTCGCTGTTGACCTTTGCCCATTGATTAGCAGGTAGAGTTTTAATTGACTGTTTTGTGCACCATTAATGTTCTTAATTGTATATAATAAAACTGGGATTCATATTCACACAAAGAAACTTGTACTCACATTTTCACCTGTATTATTATACTTCTTATTATACCTATGGATGTATCTGTTTTCATTAAAACTATTTTTTCTTTTAAAGTAAATGTATTGATATTGATATCATACAGATGGCATCTCACATATTACGGTAATCTTTACGGACATTTATAAAAATACAATATTGCATAATTTTTCCCATTATCACTTATAAATTAAATTATTACATATAAAAAGTACTTTTTAAAAGTAGTTTTTTTTACATTTTAAATTCAATTTTCCCATAGAATATTTTAGAATTACTTAAAAAAATGAGTTTATTGTTCCATAATATTTTGATAAGAAAAAATATTGATCGATATATTTTTATTTCTCTCATTACTGCGGTAAGGTGAATCTGAGTTCTCATGCACGTTCACCTTGGATACTTAATCTGTTTGTCCAAGTGGAACAGAACCGTCTTGCAAAAGGGGTCAAATGAATAATACCCTATAGAAATACAGAATGCAGCACGTATCCACTAATCTAGCAACACATACTCCTTAGTAAAATGCAAATAGAAAGATTAATGGCTTCACTTTGACATTCAAGAACCTTTTGGATGCTTTTAGTATAAAAACACTTTATAAATCATTTTTAGAGCAAAAGGTATTCTGCGAATACTATTTAATCACATAAATTACAATACAATACTGACAATATTTCATGTAATTTAATGTGCTTTAAATAGCTATTAGTAGGTCTGTAAATCTGGAGTTTCTTTACCAATATGCTTTACCCTAAACTTGCTGTATTGTTGTATGATTTTACCCATAAAGACTTTTTCACCTTTTCAGTGTTTTTTTTGTATGTTCTGATTTATGTGTTAAACAGCAGAATTTATTAAATGAGAACCATTCTCGGTATATACTGTAATTTAGTGGATGTCAGACTAGCAATGGCGCATTTTTTAATAAGACTAATCATTTATTTTTAGAAAGTGCTGACAACATACAGAGCCTTTATAAAGGACTTACAGACATTACGAGACTGTGCCTTAAAAGCTAACACTCTAATATTTTGGCACCTGAAATGTACGGAGATTAAGCAAGTTTATGAAAGTTGCTAATTAAAAGAGGGACACGTTAGTTATGTAATTGTAAAGGATTTTTATTTTATTAATCAACACAATATAATAATTGCCAGCATTTAAAATGCGCACTGTTTTTGCTGTGTCATTATGAAATGTAAATATAAGTTGTATTGTTGGTACAGAACTATCTCATTTTATTTTAATGATGCTGGTTTCTGAGTTTACAATGAGTACATGTGCCATTGATTCTATTCTATTCCCTCACATACAGTATATAAAATCTTCATATACATTCCTGTGCTAGGCAATAATAAATAGACCTTTTTGTTAGTTAAAGATTATAGCGACTAGATGTACTAAACTGCAAGAATGCAAAAGTGCAAATGTTGCCCAACCAATCAGATTTTTCATAACATGTATGTATGTAATAGGAAAATGAGTGCTAGAATGTGATTGGTTGCTATGGGCTACTTATCCACCAAAAACCAGGACATACTGTAATAAAAAAAAAACAGTTGCTAATATTTCAAGTTGAACGTTTTTTAAAGAATTTTGTTTAACACATTTGTATTCGCACATATATCTATGCCCAATAGGTCTTAAATGCCAAATACTTGTGGCTACATGAAGCAAGTCTTTAGTTAAGATTTTTTGTAAATGCATGTCTGTGGTCCACACCATAAGAAATCCAAAATACATAGAAGCAGAATTTTCACGTTCACAGTTCATTTTTGTATCTCATCCAACAAAACCAAAATACGCTTTTGTAGATTTTGACAATTTAGTAGTTTTTCTCACATTATTGTATATATCTAGAAGCACTTCGGAAAACTCATTTTCAGGGTTGTAATGAAGTCTAAGGTGACCTTTCACACAGATTATTTTTGGAGCTCATAACAGGAGTACTGGAATCTGTATTCAGTATGATCGCACATCATGGCCTAAAGCATATGCAAGGATAGCACCTTAGCACTTAAGCACCCAAGCATGCTCCATTACCTTTACATATAGCAATGTTTCTATTGGACACAATGATGAATGGCTTTGCCCCTGTTGTTATTCTAGATTGCGCTAAATATTGGAGCTCTGAATGCAGCACTAGTGGGGTACCCATGGCGGTTCCCTGCTGTACTCATGCATCCATGCAAGCACCTGAAAGACCACTCCAATGAAATTCTGACTGCAGTCCCTACCTTTATGAAAAATTAAAAATGGTGACGTTATGAAGTCTGGTGCCCAAATCCCTGCATTCAGGAAACAATTATTAAAAGAAAATTTAAGCCCCTCCCACTGTGACAAATCACCAAAAGTGCTGAAATTGGATAACTGGATCAGTCAATTTCCGGCAATTACAGTGTCTGCATGTGCATATCACAATTGCAAATGTTTGACAAATTTTGTATACCAACCAATTATAACATTTTAAAATATCGAGTGTAAATACAGGATTATCTTACATTAGGACATCATAGCATACACTAAGGTGTATGCTATGAGGCCATGTACAAGACAATTTCTGCAACATTGCAGGTACATGTTTGAACTTCCAGCAGAGACTTAAAACTGTCAAAATGAACATTGAAGAACAAATTCAGGGTTGTGAGGAAATTAGTTAGTATTATTAAAATTCAAATACATATAGCCCTTTTTTCAACAAGGTTGTTTGAAAACCACAACAAATATCAAATACTTCCTTTAACCATTCCCTTACACTACCCTTACCCTCCCCTTACCCTATCCTAGCCTATCCTTTACACATCACTCTAACTCTCCCCTTACGCTACCTTAACCCTCCCATTACACCACTCTAACTCTAGACTTATGCTCATCCCTCCTATTTCACTACTCTAACCCTCCCCTAATGCTACAATAACCCTCCCATTACACCCCTCTAACCCTCCCCTAATGCTACTCTAACCCTCCCATTCCACCACTCTAACTCTCCCCTTATGTTACCCTATCCCTGTAAATACACTACTCTAACCCTCCCCTAATGCTACAATAACCCTCCCCTTAAACCACTCTAACCCTCCCCTTACGCTACAATAACACTTACACTACTGTAACTTTCCCCTTACACTACCATAACCCTCCCCTTACACTACTCTAACCCTCCCCTTATACTACCCTAATCTATCCCTTTATTTCCCACAGCCTAAACCTAACCCTTACTTCCCCGCAGCCTAATGGTTAAAAAGTTAGTAAGAGGATCAAAATGGAATATGATGATAAACATCAGCAAAGCAACTCAGCAAAAAAGATATCAGCAGGGCAAATAAAAAAGAGTATTAAAATGATTTCTAACAAATGAGTCCAAACGCTAATCCTAAAAATATTAAGTACGTAGTTATAAAATAGAATAAACCTGAATATGATCCAATAAAAGATAGATGAGATAAGTTTAGACGGGTACGGGAGAGTTGGCTTCTTTCATAGATTATTTTCTGCTCTGTTTGAGAAGTTGGACTGATAAATGGTAAGAGATGTGCTGTAGAATAATAAATCACATAGGCCATTAGATATTTCTTGAAGTAGCGATAAGACGATATAACGTTAAGATAGATAAATCACCTGTCCCGGATGGGTTCCAAACACATGTTCTAAAAGAATGAAGTGATAGATAGCTCTTCTATTCACAGGCTCATTCAGAAAAGGCTCTGTACCACATGTGTAAAGTAATAACACAAGAACTAAGGACCAGACTCATGACTTACACTCTCATGGGCAAAACCATGTTGAATTGCAGAGGAGGTAAAATCATCAATCTGTATTAGAGTTGAGAGATGATGTTTCCAGCCCAAGTCTAATAACAGTGTAACAGTACCACTGGTCAGTATCTGTGTGCAACATGCAACAATAAAGTATTCTCCCTGCATCCAAACACTGACATTCATTTTGCCTCCCCTACCTATATCATCTACCATTGTTTTCACCCCTCCTGGTGTGTCTACCCTGTTACATATCTTTGTGTCATCTGCAAAAAGGTATATTTTTCCCTGGATACCATGTGTAATATCACCAATAAATATATTAAATAGCACCGGTCCAAGTACAGATCCCTGGGGAACTCCACTGGTAACTCTACCATCCCCTGAATGGATTCCATTTACTACAACTCTTTGTTGTCTATTC
>JABWIB010004798.1:13412-34302 GCA_016617825.1 Platyplectrum ornatum
GAAATAGGACACAATGTGTGATTTCTATCATCATAACACAATGTCTTCTTCACCTGAATGAGCATCAGGGAGATTATCCAGCACTTCAGGGAGTCAGGGAGATCACCCACTTTTCAGGGAGTCTTCCTGATATTCAGGGAGAGTTGGCAACCATGCTTTTACCCCAGTGTTCAGTACTGGAGGCTATATCTCCAGAATTACATGAATACATTGGAGAAAGTGCAAAGAAGAGCAACCATACTGGCCCATGATAGAAAAACATAGGAAGTTGGAAGGAAATATTGGAGAAACTAAATATATATATAGCTTGGAGCAGAGAAGAGAGAAGGGTGGTATGATAGCAGCTTTCATACATCAGGAATGTAGCCAGGCGGAGGAGGGTTACATTTTTTGTAGTAGAATACGAAGACACGTGTATAGGTTCAAAGGAAATGTGCGGAAGAATTACTGTACTTCACTGAAAAGGTAGTTGATAAGTGGAATAGCCTCCCATCAGAAGTGGTAGAGACTGATACAACAGAACAGTTTAAGCACCATTGGTATAAATATAAGGGTATACTAAATCTCAAACAAAATGGAGAATAAAGGTCAGTATAGTTGTAAATACACAACTGGGCCGACTAGATGTCATGTGAATGTCATGTGAATCTCATCTGCCATCACTTAAGCCAATACAGGTAGAGGGGTCCAAATCACTGGGGATGTTGCTGTATCTCCAGCCTTCTAATCTCACCCCTTGCATGTTACTGGTTGTTCAACCACCAATCTATTCCTTTATTGAGCATAAACAAATTTCCAGAACTATGGACATTACTGTGCCACATATTAAGAGAACTGGAAACAATTCTCTGTGACATAATAATGTATCTCCTTATTATTTGTACACATTTGACTGGAACTTCTTGCCCCCCATTTCTGCATGTATACTTGCCCCACCAGCCAAGCCAGTGGTTGGTGGGCAGACAATTTAAATTAAGTCATTTGTTTGTGCAACCAATGACTGTAGAAATTCTTTATTACTCCGCCACCCAAATCCTTACATTTAAATCCCCCTGTGCCTACCTANCATAATTTGAATGTGTACGAAAGTTGGGGTACGGACTGAAATCTGGATCTGACTCTAAGGTGTATATTTACTAAGCAGTGAGATTGCAGTGAAATTGGAAAGTGGAGATGTTACCCATAGCAACCAATCAGATTCAAGCTGTCAGTTTCATTTTACACACTGGAGAATGTGAAATCAAATCTGATCTGGTTGCTATTGGCAACATCCCCACTTTTCAATCTCACCGCAATCTCACTGCTTAGTAAATATACCCCTAAGAGTGCACCAGGGTAAAACCATGATGAACTGCAGGGGAGGTAAATGTCATCAACAGTATTGTAGAGTTGAGAGACTGACCAGCATCTGTACAGAATAAGCAAAAGCAAAGTATTCTCCCTGCATGCAAACACTGACATTCATTTTACCGCCCCTGCAATTCATCATGGATTTACCCGGGTGTAACTTTACACTCTTATTTTCTGAATAGTCTGGATCTGGTCCATAGATAGTTAGTGGTCAATGTATTAATAGAGAATGCCATGGCGGATAAAGATGACTAGAAAAACAAATGAATTTTGTACTGTGCTTGTGTCTGTCCTGGAAAAGGTCAGAAGGGAAGTGTTAATAAAATAACCAGGACCCGATTAAAGGTCACAGTCGCCCTAGGGTAAAACATTTCAGGCCCCCTCCCCTTGGGGGCAGGGTGTTATGCAACTCCCTGGAGTCTGGCGCCCTAGGCTGCAGTGTTATTGGCCTATTGGCTGATCAGTCCCTGAATATAGCATGCAGGGCTGCCTCCACAATTACCCAGGCCCGGGACTCACAAACTCCCGGGCCCACCAGGATCACCAGGATGCCAGTACATTGTGATGTCATGACGTCACAAAGTCTAAAGTCAGCGCGGGAGGCTGTTGGGCCTAATTAAACTCACTTAGACACCAATAATGGCATCTAAGTGAGTTCAGGCACACTCCCGGCAGGGTCCTGCACACCAGTACAGTGTGTCTGTGCCCTGCCGGTGGAAGAGGGGATGGCCGGGCCCGGGACAGTAGGCCCAGCTGTCCCCCCCTGATGACGGTCCTGATCATATGTATGTCTATTGGGAAAAGTTAATGGGCTGGATATATGAGGTCAATGTCATGATTTACATGCAGAGCAAGACTTAATGCCAAAATAAGAGGGAAACTATTCAAGATATATAATGTCTTTGTGTAACATATAGAAATTGAAAGGAGTGTCTTAACCAAGATATAATAAATAAGCCCCAGAATATGTACATCTGTACATTATATACCTGACCAACATAACCATGTAAACCTAATACACTGTACGTAACTGAAACAACTATAACAAAAAAAAAGCACAGCAGGAAGTAATTTAAGTTTGGAACGTAAAAAATTTATTTGTACAACCTTGCAAAAATAGTATTGACTCCACGATTGTGTTACTAGCAACCTCTCCCCCCCGTGCCTTTCCTTTCTGCCTTGCTATGCAAATGTTTTTTTGACCTGTGTTTGCCATTTTTAATCAGGATAAAATGGTCTTAAATTGTTCTATCCAAGAAAATTTGTATTAAGAAAATAAGAACATGAAAGACTGGACTGTAAGAATGAGAATAGCAAAATCCTGTTATAATTATCCATATTTAAAAGGTTATGAAAATAACATTCATTTCAGCTGGTAATACTATCCTGAAAGAAGAATTAATTAAGCTATTTGTAATGTTACTGATTTATTGTGGTTTTTGATTATAGAGAATCTTTCAGACTCATGGAGCAAGTCGACTATCAGTTAGTTCATATCCTGAATTTGCTATACCCCAGAGACCCTCACACATTCCTTCTACACTACATGACCGCTGGGTTGATCTCACTATAATCTAAATATTGACGAGTCACCTTAGAAAACACTGATACTGATTTCATTGGGAAGAGTATATTGAACAGTAAAATATAATACCGTACATCAGCAGAGGATATTTAAAGATATTTAATAAACAAAGTCTGAGTGTGCACTAACGTAATGGATAAATGATGCCAATTAACTTTGATTGTTTGCATATTTTGAAATGGATCCAGACAAAGATGTTAGACAGATAGCATAAGGTATTTATATGTACTTTCACACTCCTTATACCAACAACAGAAGCAACGCAACTGTGGCTATGGAGATTAGAATGTATGGGAGGAACAGGAATTTAAAGTGGCTCACTTTAAGTGAGCAGAGAGTGAAACCTGGAAAGGTTCGAGATAAGACAGAGATCAATAAAATCACGCCATCACTTATGAGTCTGTTTCAGGAGACTAGAAATAGCAGTAACTATTGCCTGAGCCAAGGAAGGACTTATTTACTTTTTTTGGTTTTGTACCAGTAACTTATCATAGATTAAGGTCAAGTATCACTGACCAATCACATTTTTTTCTTATTTATTTAATGTATTTATTTTCTTATGACAATACTTTTTTAAGCCAATCACGACTATGATTAAAATGAATATACACACATATTTCCCCTAACTATCCTGGTTCGGTGTGAACGGTGCTGACTATGGTAGTTTGTGAATTAACATGGTAGTTCAAGCAGTGTGAACAGGTTTCGTGACCAGGATAATTCAGAGCCCCAGCAAACTAACCTGGTGGTAACAGGCTGAATTACCAGGAATGGCAGTGTGACCATGGTGTAGGTGTACTACAAGACAAAACTTCACATACCAGAAATTATACATGTAACACAGTTTGAGAACCCCTGATATAGGGGCCGATTCAATCCTTTAGGCGCGAAGTTTTCTGCCTTACGCAAATAGCGTAAGGCAGAAAATCTCGCGTTTTTTCCCCTCTTCGCGCAGGATTGAATCGGCCCCTTAATGTCTTTCCATGCTTGATTTACTATAATGGCAAGACAAATTACATATATTACTGAAAAGATTCTTAAATATTCGACAGCTTTACTTGGAAATACAATAATAAAAATGTGTGTTCTACAGCTCTCATAGTGATTCTGTATTTGCATAGGATAAAAGGTAGTAGGTCAGTTTCATGGGTAAATCTTTCAATCTTTGGTTTTCAGGTTTTGGTGTCAGTTTTTTCAACAAACACCTTAAGCTGGCCATACACTATAAGATAAATTGTTCCAACTGAAAGATTTTTCAAGAGTGGGCAAATCATGTTGAATGGCAGAGGAGAAATTGAATTAATTGCAATCAGTATTACAGAGATGTTTTCTAGTCTAAGTCTAATAACAGTGTAACAGTAACGCTGGTCAGTATCTGTGTGCAACATGCAAAAATAAGGTATTCTCCCTGCATGCAAACAGTGACATTCATTTTACCTCCCCTGCAATTCAACATGGTTTTGCCCACTCTTGAAAAATCTTTCGATTGGAACAATTTATCTTATAGTGTATGCCCAGCTTTAGTCTTAAGCTGGCCACACACGGGAACGACTTCGTGGATATCCCGTGGATATTCGCCAGCGACAAACGGGAACGAACATCCAGGCCATCCACGGGAACAATGTCGTTCCCATGTTGGCCTATGGGGCTTTTAAAAAAAATACCTAAAAAAAAGAAATAAAATAAAATAAAATAAAATAAACTCACCAGTCAGATGTCTTCACTGGGCACCGCACCTTCTCCTGTGCGGCGGCGTCTCTTTACTGCACGGAGAGGACGCTGTATATGCTTGATGGCGTCACATGTATACAGCGTCCTCTCCGTGCAGGAGAGAGACGCCGCCGCACAGGAGAAGGTGCTGGGCACCGCTGCGGTGCCCAGTGAAGACATCTGACTGGTGAGTTTATTTTATTTTAATTTATTTCTTTTTTTTTAGGTATTTTTTTTAAATTTATTTTTTAATAAACAAACGAACATCGAGATCAATCGGGAAATCCGATTGATCACGATGTTCGTTTGTTTACGTTCCCCGGCGTTTAGTCGCCGTTGGGAACTTTCGGTGGTGGCCATACACGTGCCGAATTTCGTTCCGACCTCACGATATTCGTGAGGTCGGAACGAAATTTGGCCCATGTGTGGCCAGCTTTATGGTGTGTTTTTGGTGTCTTGTATTAAATGTACAATTTTCTTCAGATGTGCTCATGCTGTGTTGAAGTGTTGAAAAAGGACTCATAGTAGTGCAACATTATTAATTACTACCAACATGAAAACAGGGGTCCGTGAAAATGTATAAGGTGATAGTTAAAGAAGACTATCAAAAGGTGGGCTGTTAAAGTTGAATTGTGTATTGGAAACATATCTTATTATATATTATGTTTATTTTACCATTTATTAATTTATTTGGATTAGAGTTAAGTGTCTCAGAGGACAGGAAACATGGTGAGTTTCAATCCCTTACACAGTTTGGGATTTTTTAGGAGGGTTTACTTCTCAAAATAGTGATATTTCAATAATTTGCAATGTACTGAGAAGTATCCCTGAAACCATGACATAAGGTGTAATGCAATTTATTCCTGTTTGCTAGTATATAAACTCTTACACATAGCACTATTTGTGCCTTTGGTTAAACTCTTTTTGTGCTCACATTTTATATGTTTTTACCCACTTGGTTCTGAACAGACAATTACTTATTGTATTTACCTTTACAATGATAAAATCTGCATGTGGCAGGAGTAGCGAGATTATATTGTTGAAGTAGCAGAGTCTCCCGTAGCGCAGTGTAGTAATGTGAGGCTTGTGAAACACTAACAACATTCAGACATACAACTTTAACCGTAGATTATTATGTAGATTGGAGATAGAAGCAGAGATAAAGGGGTTCACAAGACAGCCTTCACAAGATCATGCACAGTGAACACTTGATCAGACATATATATAGTAACTATCTTCTAGTTCTGGAATCCCTTATATTTCTTTGCTTGTCAAGGTCGAAAGTTTGGTTTCAAATTGAGAAGAATCTGGTCAATATTTCTTGACAAATCCTATGAGAAGAAAAATTAAGAAATTATCCCGCAGAATTAATTATATACACTTAAACCATGTGTAAATCATATAGAACTATGCTAGGCATTCAAGTGTATTTATCCATTGTTCAAGCAGGTACATAATCATTGCTTTTATACAATGGATAACTTTCAACTCCAAATACACCAACACTATAGTTTATATTTATATTACTTATATTTATATTTGTCCCACAACTTCCATTCAAATTATTATTTTTCAATTTGATCCTCTTATTGGACAAATTTCAAACTAAAAATAAGTTTCACTTGGAATCATTTCAAATTTAGCAATTCACCTGAGCTAATTATGTATCATGGAAAGACATAACATACGTAGAAGTCAACCTGAAAACCTTCATGACATTATAATATGTTGTTTTTTTCTAGCATTTGACCTTGTTACTGTATCATCGATGATTATTTTCCTAAACATGTTATTTATTCAGTACTTTGTATTGCCCTTTGATGCACTTATAGTGGCCAGTTCTATGAAAACTTCTTCTAAATGGACAAACTTATTGTAATCTCTTTATACTTGAATTCTTACACCATGTTACATTTATTTTATTCTGATTTTCCATTTCTAAAATGCAACTGATACATTGTTATTTTCCCACATGTTCATATAACAGTGACCCTGAAAGGGAAAATAAAATAAACCATTATAAATTATGATCAAATCCCCAAAAAATGCCTTCCCTTATTCCTTCCGCCTTTAATGTAGGAAACCTAACGCCTCAATATGGTACAGTGCAATGAACTTAAGACCCTCCCATGGGGTAAGGTGTGGTATGGACGTTAAGGTGTTGCTAGTAAGCCAGCATTTTTGTGGGTACAGTCACAGCCTCCAACTTGTTTTCGTCACGTTCTGGCCACCTCTTTGAAACCACCTGTAACTGGGCTGCCGTCAAGTGGCTGCTTATTTTACGGAGTTGTCCACAGTGTTCCTGAAGAAGTTCATAAGTTTAAGGCACGAAGCACCTTGGGTGCAAGAGAAGAATAATTATAATATGTCATAAAAAATACGTTATAAATAATATGGTATAAATAATAATACATTTTAAAATATCTATATTTGCAAAGGATTTAGGATGTGGGTTTCCTCCAGGTGCTCCAATTTACCCCCACATCCCAAAAACCTACCGGTTAATTGGCAGCAGACTGAATTGTCCCTAATGTATGTGGTCCATTGGGTAATGGACTTACCCCTATGGATATCTCTATAGAATGTAAGTCAGGCTTAGTTGTGTCAAACTTGCATATTGTTCTACTCAATGTGGCACAGACCATGTACACACCACCTAACCCGTATCAAATCTTCCACCACCAAGAGATGTATGTCCAAATGTGTACAGCTCATCATCTTATGCCTCTGTCCACTCATTTTACCTATGTCCCAAAACTCTCCCTAGATTTGGAGTATTTAAACCATGGTAAAGTTATGTTACACTGCAAGGGAGATTTATATATAAATATAGAAATAGTGGGTGTAGTTTTCCTAGATTTCCTAGTAAATTAGGAATGGCAATTATTGATTATATTAACAGCATTTTCCTGTATGCCAGAAAAATAGTTAAAAAAAGATAAATAATTTTTTTCTTTTTTTTATGCTTCACATTTTACTCCCAATGGTTTCCTAGTTTCTCCCAGGAGAAACCATATTTGAGCAGCAGCACTGGGCTTCAGGTGTGATTTACGTAATCCCTGAAAGGCAAAAGCAATTCTTTAGTATTGGGTGGGCAGGTCTTGCTGTCATCAAGCTCCACCTATAATAATAATGATTTACATGAAATCCCTGCCTCAGCCCAAGTCCCAGGATACTCATCTGGTTTTACCTGTTAGTTATCTAAGTGGATACCCTCAGCCTATAGGACAATTATGGAAAAAACACTGTGCCTCTCTATTACATTGAAATTACAGATCATCTAGACATGTCACTCCCAGTGATTATTATGCACAGAATAAATGTACACCTTCTTCCGGTTTATCTCCAAGTTAGGACTTCATAAGGTTCATAAGGTAATAGTAGAAAATCAAATGCTAAAACGTTTTAAAAATTCAGAAAAACACATTTAACTGTAAATTCATTGCAAAGTAACAAAATTATTAATAAACATAAAACATTTTAATACTTATGAAACAGAAATAATAGATCAGTTGAAATAATGTCAATGGTATTCACATTTATTTTGTATTATTGCTGTTCCTTTGTATCCCACTGTCATATACAATAAACTGTGTAAAATAAAGATTTTTGTGTCTATAGCAATCATGTACAAGAAGGAGTCTTTACTATTTAAACGGGACCTAAACATTGATAAGCTTATGCTTTGCAGATAATGAAAATAAATAATAATAATCATCATCATCATCATCATAATAATAATCATCATAATAATAATAATAATAATAATAATAATAATTTCATTGAATTGCGATTTAACAAAAAATGGCTAAAGTACTTGAATTGAAATTTTTATCGTAAGTAGTATATTTTTAGTACATTCTTTTACTATCTAAAAAAAGTGAATACTACCATAGTGCTTAGTTACTATTTGGCATTGTCATTTTTATTATTTTTAATGATATATTATTATTCATGTTATTATTATTATTGATAATAATAATAATAATATCTTTATTAAAATAAACCATATTATAAGAAGCTACAGTAGAAATGCATTTGATTATATATAACTATAGAAACTTATATAATAAAATTGTATCTGTTAAAATACATGTGTCAATAATGTCATTTATTATATATTAGGTATAAGCTTGCAGTCAGGGTCCTCTTCACCAATCATTCTGTCTGTTACCACCCAGTCATGTTTCAATAACAAAATTGTAAAGCGCTATGTATAATGATGTTATATAAAATGCTGTTAATAACTAATAAGTAATAATAAACTAACATTTATGTTTGTATTGCAACATATTTTCCACAGCACTCTGCAAAGTATCTTTTTTGACATCCATATCAGTCCTTGTCCCATAGGAGTTATACATTCTAAGTTCTGTATACACACAGTCACACACAATCGCGCACACACACACACACATATACACACACACATTAATTTTGTCAGCAGCCAATTAACTAGCACGTCTGTGTTTTGAAGTGTGGAAGGAGTACCCGCACACACACAGATTTACGATAGCAGGACCTTAAATTTTTAGTTAGGATTGTATGTGATCACTATACAATCTATATATCCCCGCCTGCCCTTTCCCCCCCATAATATACGTATGCATGCACACGCCAAATAAAGCAGATGTTTGCAGCTGGGAAATCCGGCCTTTACTCTCACATTCTGAATCAGCCCAGTATTATAAAGAGTCCAATAGATACTGGATCAGCCCCTAAATATTTGACTGTGTCTCTATAAGTAGGCCGGCATATTATCTGGAAATAAATCTGACAATGCTTTCAAAACACTCGCAAGGCACCAGGCAAACACTGAATGCCGGCTTATTTTCTAGAACTATTTTGTAAAAAAGAAAAAATTATAGAAAAAAGGAATAAAGAAAAAAAAAAGAAAACTAAAGAGTAAAAGACACATAAAGAGATGAGATTTTTCAAATATATAATTTCACTTTAATCCAAAACCAAAATCCAGCTAAAATTAGTCTGCCTCTGTTCAAATTTAAACCTTGTGTATTCAGTAAGGCCTCTCGCCAAGCTTTCGTTTATTGTGTTTGTTACTTTTATATGTTTATCATGATCCTGATTGAGTGAAAGGGGGAGGCTGTCACATACTAGGTAAGGTCATTAGCCCTTCTCTCCTAACATGTGCCAACCAGGTCTAGAATAAGAAGGATATAGTACTAATAATAGTACTGATAAGGAAACCAAGCTGGCAGTTTTTTTTTTATTTATTACTTTAAAAAATTAGCCCCATAAATTGGGTCAAAAAAGGGGGCTTGGCCATGCAGGATACAGGCGGGGCTTGGCAGGTTATGGGTGGGCATAACGCATCATTTAGGGGCGGGACTTAGTTGCCCCGCTTTTGTTCAGAGTGATGTTGAGAGGTATGGTTACCAATATTTTCCCCACCAACTTTTAGGAATCACGCTACTCGTGATGACACCCATCTCACCCTGCAGCCTGATCTGTTGGATCCATTTCCTTAAAGGAAACATGTAGCAAGTGCATGGCGCTGAATGAATAATCTCCAGTTTGGATGATGAGTTAAAAGCCATGGATTTCCAGATCATTTACATGGCTCCCCGCAATCCCTTGGAGTAGAAACAGGGTCATGGGAATAACATTCACATTAACTTTTGTATTACATTTAATTTATGTGTTTTAATCACTTAGCACATCTGTTTGGATCTGTTGCATGTGTCTGCAAACAGATACTGGCGTGTTTGCTAATACAATTAATACCATACCTTTGTATGTTTTTCAATTTCCTATGGTTACAGTGTAATCACTGGAATGATTTTGTAAATCCATGTTGGACAGAATTTCCTCAAAAACTGTTTGCAGGATAAACCACAGAACAAAATAATGAAAATGAAAAGTCCTTAGCCCCCTCTGGTGTCACTGCAAAAAACTTATGTGATTGCTTATGCAGAAGCAGTGAAGAGTATATAGTCACGTTGTCAGTTAAAGGCTTGCTACTTCCCATTAAGGACTGGCTACTTCCCTGTAAAGACTGGAATATCCACTATAATGACTGACTACTTAACTGTAATAATTGGCTACTTCCTGTAATGATGGACTACTTTCCTGAAATACATGACATATCCCTTATACATGCAGACATATTTCCTATAAGAACTGGTTAATTGAATTTAAAAACTGGCTACTTCCCTTTCAATATTCTCTACTTCCCATTAAGGACTGGCTACTTCTCTGTAAAGACTGGTATTTCCACTATAATGACTGACTACTTCATTGTAATAATTGGCTACTTCCTGTAATGATGGACTACTTCCCTGAAATACTTGACATATCCGTTATACATGCAGACATATTACCTATAAGAACTGGTTACTTCCTTTTAAAGACTCCCTACTTCCCATTAAGGAGTGGCTACTTCCCTGTAAAAAGTGGTATATGCTCTGTAGGGGCTAGCTATTTCCCTATACAGACTGGAATCTGCCCTGTTGAATCTGATATATGATATATTTGACATATCTGACATTTCTCCTTATGAAGTCTGTTTGCTGTTATCCCTTACTTCTTTTCTGGCTCACAACTCATGGATGATATCTAGCTATTCTTTTTTTTACATGTGTAAGATACTTTTTTACATGTGTAAGATACTTTTTTACATGTGCTAAATACCTTTTTTATATGTGTAAGATACTTTTGTACACATGTAATATATTTTTTTTACATGTGTTAAATACTTTTTTTGCATGTAATATACATTTTACATGTGTAACATACTTTTTTTTACATGTGTATGATACTTTTTTACATGTGTTTGATACTTTGATTTTCATCTGTTAGATACTTTTTTACATGTGTATAATACATTGATTTTCATCTGTAAGATTGTTTTTACATGTGTATGATACTTATATTTTCATGTTTAAGGTACTTTTTTACATGTGTTAAATACTCTTTTTTTACATGTGTAAAATACTTATATACACGTGTAGGACAGTTTTTTACGTGTGCAACATACTTTGATTTTCAAGTGTAAGATACTTACGGTATATTTTACATGTGTAACATGAGAGCAAACGAATGGTGACATAAGCACATGGGTGGCCTTGTGTATGAATTTGCAGTTGCGCACATAGAAACACGCACCTTTGGAAAAGGGAAAAAAGGGCAGACTTTCATCAACAGTCAGAGAAGCTTCAGAAAAACAAATATTGCATCATTATTTTATACACTATTTCAACATCATTTTGAATTGATTAGGAAATAAGTACGATATACATTATTTTTCTTACTTATAAAAATGGCCTGAGAAGGTGTATGTGTATGAAGCACATGCATCTTACACCACCTGTGCACGGCAGACGGGTGCATAGACAGTCGGAGGGGTAGCAGGGCAGCCATATTTCTGCACTCGTCCTCATTCTGGGCAAGTGCTCACTTTCACTGCGCATACACTTGAATAATAGACAGATGTGCAACTCCGGCACAACTATTGTTGGGTTTGTATATGTCCACAGATTGCAACCATTTGCATAGGCCTATAACTTTTTAGCCCATCCTGTATCCCTTACAGAATTAATTTATTGAATTTAATAGTAATTATTTCATTTTGTGTATTGTATTTTAAGAATAAATTAACCTTAAAACTTTTGTTATAATTACAACTAAGCTATTATGAATCATTAGGTTAAGTGAAGTGAAGTATTTAAGTATAAATAATATTGACAGAGTACACATTTTCATGAAAGGGTTTAACGTCTAAGTAAAACAAAATGCATTTACCTACTAAATAATAAAAGGCTTTATTGTGGACTTTATAGAGGTATAGGACAGCCACTAAATCACTAAACTCAAATATTATTTGCCAAAAATAATTTCAACAATTTAAAAAAATTCTAACTCTTCTACCCGTATTTCCAAACTCAGAGACATTGCTATAGAATTACCATCTGCACAAAAGTTGCTTATTTAAATAGGCTTTGGGAAATTAAGTTTCTTGCTGTTATTACAGCATTACAGCACCTACATGCAATATAATTACATCTTTACATTAGAAAGTATGCAAAAAAAACGCTTTATACGCTGCCTGGAATGTATTTTCTAAGCCACTATTTCAACATCATTTTGAATTCTAGAATAGTTGTGTAAAACTGTACATTAAATAGGTAGGAAGATAAAAGAATAATACATAATAATTCTTACTTAACAGCAACTATGAACCTAGACAAATCACGAAGAAGACAAGGGTACATTGGCTTTTTCTTGCCTGCAGGGAACATTTGTAGCTTTTGCTTATAGCACACTAATATTTAACCACTTTAGCATTAAACTGAAATCTACAGTTAAGGTAGGACACCACGTCACCACATCACCTCGCAACTCTAATTCTATATGCACATGTAGGGGGCCAACTTCCCCTACAAACTTTAGCATCATATAGCCGGGGTTATACAAACTCAACCGCATTGTTACATTCAACCACAAAACATTTGTAAACATACACACTAGTACCACTAGTCACCTCCTTCTTCATTTCCCCATCACTACCTTCTCTCCAGTGCCTCATGATGACCCTCTAACTCTATTTCTACTTGGTGTCACCCTTTTATTTCTACCCCACTGTTCTTCAAATTAGTCTACATATTAACATTGTACGTCTCCACTCCGCTCTGGACACCACGTGGTTCTCTATAAATAAATGTCATTATTTTTATTATCAGTGGCCGTAGTGGAAATTTAGGAGTGGTGGTATGGACATACCACTGTATACATGCCACTTTGACCCCTGACTATTATTTTTATTATTAATAATAATAAATAATATTAAATAATAATAAATAATAAAATAAATTTGCCTTTGTGTAGTAGGAACTTTGGTCTAATATACCTAAAAATCACATAGTCTACATCTAGAATTTTTTTCCTCTTGCACTTTTTTTCCTTTTTAGTACATCTAACTGAAAAAATACATAAATCTGTTTGCTAGGTGTATGACTACAGGGTACCACAATTTACCACAATTCATGCCAAAATGGTGACAACCGCAAACAGAAACAGAAAGGCCAAATGTTTAATCTTTGTAATAGATATCCATTTTTCTACTATGCTCATTTTCATATAAGCTAATTTTATAATTGATATATATATACAATTTTTCCCTTTGTTAGGTTATTAGTTAAGCTCCGTTCAAAAGAAAAAGCTATAACGGACAATAAATATTAGCTACCAGTACATTAGGGTTCGATAGAAAACATTTTAGGATTGTAACTGTATGAAAATAATCAAAAANAATCCATTGTTTATACAGTTAAAGATTAATGCTTTTTGAACTATAAGTTAGAAGGCCATGACTGTGTTCCCTTTAATACCAAAGACTTGCAAAATACTATACTGTGGGCACTTAAATCAAGACTAAATGCTTGGGGACGGCAAGATTTGAGATAATAACAACTTTACAACTTTTCTCCGCATCTGACCATAACAGGCCCACATTTTATAAACAGTAACCAGAAAGAAGTGATCGACTTATCCACCTGTGTTTATTATATCATAATGCAATGGATGTTATTGGGGTTTGTCTAGCAGAACAATATTTTATTTTATATCCTTGAAACTTTTTCAAGCGGCTAAAATGTTATTCATCCTCCATAAAATACGCACTAAAAATTTCGTTTTTTAGGTCCCGTCTGGTGCTTAAATTAATTAGATCTACACCAAAGAATATACAGCTATAAAATTTGTACCTATATAAAATGATTTAAATATTATACAAAGGCCCGTCATTGAGTATCCACTTTCCCATATCCCATAATTTTAATCTGTATAAGTCAAATGGTTTATTAAAATTAGATTTTTNAAATATTGTTATATTTTAAAACATTCAGATGACTTGCTAATTTAAAAGTTTAATTAAAAAGTTGAAAATAGTTCTCTTGGTNCAATCCTGTCATCACAATTTTGGAAAATACACTTTTATTTTCATGAATACACACACACTCTATAATAATGTATTGGAACGGAATGTAAAAGAATGTCTTTTTTCTAATTTAAAGATTAAAAATGTTTTTACTTTATTTACATTTTTATATGTATTTTTATATGTATTTCTCATTTTACTACCCATAAATGTAAAGTTATTTGATGGAAAGCTACATTTTCAAAAACACTTTTCTACAGTACATAAAACAATAAGGTCAANATTGAACAACAAAAGAATACTTGACATACCATAATACCTGTGGTTAAAATTCCTCTCCATTAGATATNGTAATTATCTGAATTATCTGGTGCAAGAGCACTAAGCGTTTACTAGTTTATTCCCCTCACCATTAATTTTTTTTTATATTAAAGGGTCCAAAATAATTTAAATGATAATAATATGAAAAGCAAAACTTTTTTCCAAACAGCTGTTAATAAAAAATATTTTTAATGAAAACTTTCATTACTGAGACAATATTATAGACATANTATTAAATGATCATGTCTATTCCACATTTCATTATCACCTGCGGAAAATCAGTCTGCTTCACCCCTCAGGGGTCTACTACTGCAATCAATGTTTGCTATCTTAATAAGTTTTATAACCCTTGACACTGTTACCCCAATATGATTCCTAAGAAACATCACATTTATATATTTTATACCACTGACACATTTTCTCGACCCTCTGGCAAATCCATAAACGCCCCTTTTGTAATTATGCACTAAAGAAGTTTTACTTTGAACAGTGAATATACACTTTGGTTTTCACAGTAAATTAATTATGTTCAATGTGAAAAGCACAAGAAGGTTTAGGTTTAACTGTACATGTGGCCAACTCAAATATTTCTAAAAGAATTCCACTCCAGGAAAAATATTTTAGATCCTGATATCATTGAAATAGTTAAAAGTGAATGAGCTTCATCTTACCGTGAGATGTGGGAATTCTGTCTGCGTCACATGGAGGGGAAGAGAGAAAGGTAGTATAAGGTCCAATGCAGCTGTAAGCCTTTGGGACGAAGGAAAGAAAATAGGAATGAGAAAGTACAGAAATCAAATTTAACAAATGATTCTGCCAGTAAGGTGAAGTAATAGAAGTGTGAATCTTCAGTTTTTGCTGGCTGAGGCCAGTACCTCATTTATAACCTATACAACATATAACTTACACAACTTACTGTGTTACTATCATGTGACTTATTGACACACTGTTGTTGTATTATTTAATGCTTAACGTGTTTTGAAATGTAACTATATATATATATATATCTATATATATATAGATGTATATATATATATATATATATTCTCTTGGTATAGAACTACAAGTCTGAGAATGCATTGCCAGTCTTTGAATACACATAAGCATCTGTGGACTACTGCAAATGATACTTGCTGTGATATTATATGTTATATGGAATTAAAATGCTGCCAGCTGGCGTGTGTGCTGGTTCTTATGGTTCATCAACATCTAGGACATCTGGTTTAATCCCCAAAGCTGAGAATAACCTCATGGCTGAATGGTTTTGAATATCAACTCTGAAGGGATTAAAACAATTTAAAAATAAAAAAAATAAAAAAATAAAGGAAAAAGCACAAACTTACCTTCCAAAGTAACTGTCCTAAGCATATAAACACAGTGAAACATTCATGGGGTCATAAGTAGTCACAAAGAGGTGTATGTTCTATGTCAAGCTTAAAGCAACAGAACTGAATCATATTTACTAAAACAAACACCCTCTAAGACATGTCACTTTGATGAATTTGGTGTTTTTTTGCATTTTGTATCAAGCTTTTGACCTTTTAACGCATATTATGAATAATTTGTAATATTTAATAATTATTTATGAGAAGGTCACACAGACTATAGAACACAAAGTACTGGTGAATTAAGGACAACATTTTGTTCAGAAAAATTATAAAGTAATGAATGTAATCTGATTTTAAATGATTCAAATGTAATTGGAAATAGTGTAGAAATGTAATCCTAAGAACACACAAACTAATAATCTAGTTTTTAACATTTTTGTTGTGACACTGCCTCTACTATGCAACCAATAAAAAGTATTTTTTAAAGATATTTTTGCAAATGAGTTCAGTATAATGTCCTTCTAATGCCACAGAGCACGGGAAAAAGATTGCAAGCCATCTCTATGACTAGTTAAATATGCTCTTGATTTATTTGAGACCATAACATAATTTTGTACAAAAGAAACGATGAAAAAATCTGAAATTTGGGTGTAAAACTGACAAGAATGGCATGGTTTATTTCACATTCACTTCCAACACCCATTTTACTCATTTTTTTATTATTATTATGATTCTTTTTTTTATTCTTTTTGCTTTGGCCAAAATAAGCATTCACAGTTGGAAAAAGTATATTAAGTGTACATTAATCATTAATTTTCAACTTACTTTCAAAAAAGNTAAATTGTGTGATCATGTTTTTATTGCAGCTATTTAAAGAAAAATAAAAACAACCAAAATTGAACTGCTTGTTAATTCTGAAATCAAACGATCCTCTTGAACACTCTTCTGTTTAGATTTTTTTTTATTTACTTTCTTTTGACTATAAAAATAATATTTAGACATAATTGCTAATTATTATTATTATTATTATTATAAATACTACACAAAATTGATTTTAAATTTACAGGTAAATCAAGAAAGTATGCAAAATAATAAATCACTTTATTACAAGTCCTTTAGAAATTAATGAGATATAATAATTTAAACATAAGGTTTTTTTTGCATGTTTATATATTTTCTACCTTACCTGCATTATATAAAATAAAAATAATCATTCTATTATCTATCTTTTTATAGTTATAAAATCATTTAAAAGTTATTACCTGATGTAGTTTTAAATGACTGACAATTCTTTGAAAAATGTCTAAANCCAATTGCCTTTTGCAGGAATAAAATTGTGTTCTGCCTTATTTTATAAGATGGTTTGTTATATTTCTGCTGTAATACNAAATTTGGTTTAGATCTCTGATGCAGTTTGATATAAGAGTATCTTGAGGATGCTGAATGATGAATAGGTTCCACAATTCACATAAACTATGGATGCATCCAAGGTCAGATTATCTCAGGCTGATTTACTCTCCTTTATTTTAGTTTTATGGGTATTCTTGACAGTTGTACCTGANTTGCAGAGCATAGCCTTATCTCCCGGTCACCATAGATTAAGAGGATTTCACTCAGCTGGGAGAGGAGTTTTGCAAATAAAAAAGCAGCGAGTTTTTAAAGGTAAAGAGAAAATTATTGTATATATTGTACCTCGGGGATTACAGTCCATGTGGATTCAGCATCTTTAAAACTCCATTGCGAACTTTTATCGCTAATATGTATGAAGACCAATTTTTAGAAGAGACTAACGCTGGTGTCAAAAATATATTTCATTTTAGCCAGATTGTAATTAATACTATAAATTAAAGCACTTTGTTCTTTAAACAGATATAAGGAAGTAAAATATTACAGAACGTTTATATGATATTATTAGCACATCTCGATAGTTATAATGTATACACTATGGAGATGCGCTAATAATACAGCCGCATATTTAGATTATGTAGTGGTATTCTTGTGTAAACTCTCTCTTTCTCTAGCATGCTGACAAGGTGAGCATGGTAGTTGCTTTGCAGCAGTTAATGGATAAATTGACATAATGTATAGACAAACTGTACAGTTATGCAATGCTCTGAATGGGATCAATGATCAGGCAACCGATCCCCGTTATCTGCAGCCAGGGCGCATATATATATATATATATATATATATATATATATATATATATATATAAACCATATATAAATCATATATATAATTTCAGGTGAATTACTGGCTACTTATACAACTGTAAAATAAAATGTACACTATTCAAGTTATCAAAACGAAACGCACAATGTCAAATTACTTTAAATGTTTTAATTGTTTTAAAATAAGTTAACAAGTTAATAGATATTAGTAGAGAGAGAGGGAGAGAGAGAGAAGAAAGAAAGAAAGAAAGAGTAAAAGAAAGAGTGAAAAGAGAGAGAGAGAAAGTGTAAGAAAGAAAGAAAGAAAGAAAGAAAGAAAGAAAAGTCAGATCAGATCGACAGATGTCAGATATATTCTTTCACAATTCATTAATGTGTATTATATGTATCACCTTGTCATTACACTGTACTCTTTTGACTTGAACTTTCCTGAGAATAAACATCAATGAAACGTAATCTGTATTTTAGCTTTAGCAATGCCGGGATATCCAGTACTCCACACTCCCCATGTCTTGGTGAACTATAGATACCAGCGTGTCAGCCCCATAACTGATGGGACTTGTTGGACATATATGTTGCTTACCTCTTATGAAATGGATTCTAATGTACCCAGTGCTTCCAGTTGTTCCAGCCATTCACCTGAGTGCCCCAGCAAATATATCTCAAGGGGGGAGGGGGGTACATGTCCAATGTACAAAGCATCAGGCACTTACCTTCCCATGTATTCTCCAATCCGTGTACAAAAGACTGAGGCCAGAGGGTTACTGAGAAAATGGGGGGGCGCCCACCCATCTGTTTTATTGTCGTGATTCCTTTAACTTAAGGTATAAATAGCACATTCAGTACAGTGTATATCTCTGCAACACACATTTATTTACAGGTAAATGAACACTCTATGTACAGGTCCCAGCACTTGTGCAGTTCAGCAGCCTCTGGTGCAAGTCCATTGCTCTCTCTCTCTCTCTCTCCCCACATCCACTGGTCAACTGTCCGAGTCCAGCTCTCTTTTTCCCTGCTCATCTGCTTTATCTGTGGACGACTTTGATGCTTTATTCCACTTTTGTCCATTTTCTGATTCCTCTGACGAAGACCTCTTCTGTCTCCTCCACTTGGCTCTGCGATTCTTGAACCACACCTGCAAGGCATGGCAATGGTTAATCACCCAACTCATAGACGATGGCATTAACAAGATCACTGTCAGTGATGAGGGCAAGGAAGGTGAAAAGAAGGCAGGGCGTGTGTGGGTTAAAATTATACCCTGAAAGAGTTAATGTAGGTATCAACAAGGGCAATGCGCCAGATCGCAGTTTAAGGGTTAATCAGTCACATTAATGCAAAAGGCTGTGATAAAATAACTCGTTAAAACTGATGGATCAGAATATTGCTGTACATTTAAGAGTTAATAGGCTATGCTGAAGGTGTTAATCGAGATATTTGGGTTCAGAGTTCTTGAGATGCTCTGAAAGGGTTAAGTGGTGGGNTAGTGTGGGACCCTTGCAACGCTCAGCGAAAGAGAATGAGGAGACTCCCTTACCTCCACCTTCTCCTCTCTCAGGTGCACCCTCCTGGCCAGCTGCTCCCTGGTTCCCACATCTGGATACTTGGTCTCCTGGAACAGGTTCTCCAGAGCNTCCAGCTGTTCATCTGTGAAGATGGTTCTGTGCCTCCTCTTCCTCCTGCAGTGCAGCTGGTTGAGGAGTTGTAATTCTGTTCTGGACAATGTGCCCACGTTCATGTAGGGTAACATCTGGTGGGGTACAGGGGGCATTAAAACCGAGCCAGAGCCGTCATAGCCTGCAAGAAAAGGGAATGGTTAGAGCTGATGAGAGGTCTGCCATAGTCTCATCATGATCTCAGTGTCACGTGACTGCCCCAGGCACCTCAGGATGAGGGCTGTCATGTATTAGGGTAGCATTTGACGTCATGTGTTATCTGTGTGTATGCCATGCGTCTATCAGTTACTGCTGCTATGACTAAAGCTAAATATGAAAAAAAAATCATCCTTCTGAAATTATTAATCGAATTCTTATTAATTATTGTTAATTATTATTATCACAATTGCTACAGTAACACCACTGTGCTGATGTTTAAATACAGATAACTATACATAAGTATCAGGAACTTTTAGAAAGTTGAACTTTTCACAAATATAAGAAGTTTCTCTAAATATAACTCAGTCTGTGCATTCTCGTATATAAAGCATAACATATATATTAATAGATATTAGGATTAAACAATAAAGTCAGTTAAGACCATGAAACTCGTGTTATGTGAATATGCCACTGTCCATATTGAATATTTGCTATCATTGTTATAATAATAATAATAATAATAATAGTAATAATAATAATCGTAAATCCTAGACTAGTTATGTAAAATAAAATAAAGGCATATAGTATTCTCTATGTGTATTCATACTCTTCTTTACTTATTACTATGAATCGATATAAAGAACATAGTAGAGGAACGTGATTTATTGTTATCTTGTACGCAGCAGTATTTAGAAGNTTGGAGATTGACAACACTGTGC
>JABWIB010004799.1:16791-28853 GCA_016617825.1 Platyplectrum ornatum
AGTCTAACCGGGCCTGGTATTCGCTGGAGCTCCTATGCGTGCAGGTAAGGAATCACCACACTAAACAAGGAAAAAAACACAAACCCCTGTGAACAAGGAGACAGAGACCACAACAGACTGTGCAGACAGACAAGGGCAGCCACTCACACAAACACTCACTGACACAGCAGACCAAACAGCGAGGCAAGGTAAGAGGGAGAGGAAAGGAAGCACCGGAGACACAAAGGGAAGGCAACGAGGGTCACTCAGAAATCACAGAGCAAAGGGACAAGAGATAAGGCAAGAGAGAACAAGGACAGGAGAGCAGGTTAACAAGGCAAGAGACTCTATAACCAGCAAGTGCAGGTTGCACTTGCTGAGTATTTACAAGGAAGCCAGCCAATCAGAGGAGAGGAGCAGCCCAGCCCCCTGCGGACAAGGGAACTGTCCCAGCTGGAGCTAATACCCTCTGTAGTTGCAAAGGAATCCTGCTGCTGCCTGGAGAACTGAGGTGGTCTGTGTAAACTGACAGCAAGTGCAGCAATAGGAGCTGAAATGATTGTGCCAGGATCACAAGTAGTGTAACGGCACCTAACATCACCCAGGCCCGGGACTCACAAAGTCCCGGACGACCGGACCCCCAAATGATGCTAGAACGTTGTGACATCACGACGTCACCGCAGGAGGTCATAGAGCCTTTAGGAGGCAGGGTTGCGTCCTGTAGTTACGTGGGGGGCCCGGCCGCTCGGGACTTCGTGAGTCCCGGGCCCGGGCGATCGTGACGGCGGCCCTGTTAGGAGGCAGTGGCCCGGCGCTCTGTACTGCCGTGTCGGCCACTGCCGGCAGCCAGCCTGAACTCAGTGAGACATGGACACAAGTCATGTTTTATTGACTATTAAAAATATAAATTGTATGTAATCTGATGGTGCTATATAAAAACCTGTATAAATAAATACAGCATGTATTAGAGTTTTGTTTTGACAGCATCTCTTTGAACAGGATATAATCTGTAATAAAATGAAATATATTTTTTTATCATTTGCACAGAGAAATTAGACTATAAGTTTCCATGTCCGCTTAGAGCCACGTTAACATGTTTAACACATTTCTGAATTGTAATGTTACTTCCATATAACTTTCGTAAAGTTTTTTTGGTTTTAACTTTCATAAAACACTGGATTATATTGACACATTGGAGTGTATCTTATATTTTGTAAGGAAGCTGTTATTTCTATTTTAAATGTTCTTCCTATATTATTTATATTCCTGTTATTTTATGTTTATATGAGGTATGTTTTAAGCATTATATAACATAGTATGTTAGAATTCCGATTAATAGTGTGCTTGCACAGGCATTTCTTAGCTCCTGAGAGCAATTAATGTAAGCTGAGATGTGAAACATCATCTATTATTTAAAAAAATTAATATGTAATGTTGACCTTCTAAAGGAACAATTCACTTTTCCACACATACTGTACCTGCATAAGCCTACAGGAAGCATACTCTAAAGAATGAGTAATCACAATTACCTATGGCTGTTGGCAGCTTAATTTACAGCATTATAGCTGTGTTACAAAAAGTACAATAATAAGACAGAAACTGACTTTTAGATTTATAAGGAAACAAATGCATTGCTCAANAAAACTAATAAAGCTGGCATTATAACTGAGAAACTAGGGAGACAGCAGTTATTGATTTAAAACACCTTACATTTGACATTTTCTGTCAAGGCAAAGTATTTTCTCTGAAAGAGAAGCAACTCATTATAACAGCAAATTAACATTACAGTTATAAAGTGTGTTGTGTCAGTGTCATGACTCATGGCTGTATTTATCAAGAGATAATTGGTAAAACAAAATACCAGCAGATTTTAGATTAATGTACCTAGAATGGTCAATGACAAAATGTTGTTTACTAATTATCCTAATGAAAATAGACATATTTTCATATGGGTGTTTATTTTAAGTAACATTTTCTTCCACATATGTAAACAACATGTTTATGTGATTTGTATTTTCTTAAGTACACAAAAAAGTTATTATTATAAAGTTTTTACATAAGTCTATCCATGGAAANGTTAACAAGTCTGGATCACATAGATCCTGGAAGAAAACTGTCCACTTCTTGTTTGATAGCAATGGGCAGCCTCATTTTCCAAGCAAACAATAAATTGTCCAAATAGGGCTGTATTTATACTCCAGTACACACCCTGTCCCGCGTGGCCAGTGCTAAGATTCTGGACACCCTAGACAAGACCTCACACGGCCCACCCACAGGGTCCAGTTGATGACGTCACTTCAGAACGTGATAACGTCAANTGTAATGTAATAATAAAATGTAATATTTGACTTTAGACTGTAGGAAATAGGTGAGTTAAAAAATACTGTATACTGAGTTGCATGCATAGACTGAGTTGGATGCATATTGAGACTATTTTATATTATGTTGCAATTGGGTTTTCCATTTCAGTTATTATTGTATTTTTTTAGACATCNTTCTGACGTTCTGACTCACCTAGCCTGGTAAAGTTGGCACTGATACTATCTAGGGAAAAACTATGCAAATTGAGCATATGTCTGTTTTATTGTCATCATAAATTCACTTTAACGAGGAACAGGAAGAGCAACCACGCCTATCCCTTCCTGTCTATAGAAAAAAGGACAGCAACTAAAATAATGGACAGTAATATAAATTCCACATGATACAGGCTTCTGCTAAATGTGTAAAATGTATTATAGGTTTGTGTATGTTNATATTAATAACATACAGTACGTTTATAAAATGTGTTTGTAAGTGTTTTTAATCCCATTTTTTTTAGAATTTAATATTGCCAATAGTTTTATTATATATTTTGGGAATAATTAGTAACAACTTTTTTTTAGTACAGGCATTGAAATATAACTGTTAAAATATGGTTTGATATGNTTGATAATACCTTGACTATCCTTTTCAAGTAGAAAAATAAAGTATCNCATATTAACCTCCCTAGCAGTTCATAACTAAACCATGTATAATAAATGGNATAAAAGAGAAACTTAGTCCTCACCTCCTGGTCCTCCGATCCTCTCCTTAAACAGTAGCATACAACACAGTGGATGGATACACAAACATTAAGTCTGTTTAAAAATCATTTCAATTGTACTGTACATGATAGATGTAATGTTAGTAACAGTTGGAATGCCCTCCGCTTATATGTCGTATAGTCTCTTTTAACAAGCAGATATCTCTAGTATTCTAAGTAAATGTGTGCCAAACTCATTTGAGAACATGTCATTCGCCACCAGACATCANAAACACAACCTGAAACTGACATCTTGTGAGAGCTTTACCATCCAAGTTTACAAACCACACAATCACTATCTTTGGTATTAAATGTGCAAAGCCATAATATCATATCATATTTTACATCATAATAAACACTCCTGAACTAAAGCTGTGCAACTCAAACACTGCTTTAAACCACTTGGTTGTTTAACCAAATGGTTGANTAAGCCTAAACTGCCCAGATACCGTATTCTGAATCACACCAATAGGTGAAAATGTCTGGTAATCGAGGGCTGTCAAAATTACACTCATAAGTCCATTTATTATTAATTTATTAAGAAATGATGCTTCTCACTTAACAGAACAAACATATAAAAGATCATGGAAGGCATGATCAGAGGAAAAAGACACCTTCTTGTCAGCACACTCAACAAATATGTTACTAAATATATTTCATCAAGCCAGAGGCTTCATCATAATATAAAAAGGAACATTTCATCCACAAACATCACATCAGGGAATATGCTCACAACGGGAAGAGCATAATTGACACAAAATATCTTCATAAGCTAACACTTGTAATGTCAGTCGTTACAATGCCACAACTGACTATAGTAAAATACCAGTATTATATAGATCGAGTACCCAACAGCATATAGATCAGATACAAATAATACTTTCAAAAAGATGATGCCAGGTATAGTGTCTTTCATAGGTGCATCAATAACCACAATCATAGGTCATGAATCTTCAAATATGTAAATGCATTTGATCCTAATCAGCAACTGTCTGAGCCATTATATATAGGTAATAGGAGTCATAGATCTGATATATGCTGTTAGTTCAAATATCATAGCTAGCTGGTCCCGTAGGGCGCTAGTTTCAGATGTCATATCTGGTTAGCGCCAATCAGTTGTCTGCTGTGCACACTATATCGGGTTGTCTCCGATCACATAGAGCTTGTGAATCAATATTAATCCATCCACCTTAGCTGACAATACCGATCTTACAAGGACATGAACTGGTTTCAATGCGATAGCTATAACCAAATATGCTAGCAAGGTCATAATATAATGCAATGTCATAACATTGCTAATAAACACTAGCAAATAGGAGAATAGACCTACACCAACATTCCAACCCCAACTGCCACTATGCCCTATATGCTACAGACACCTCACACTATCACACTGCTATTCCTGCTTTAAGACACCTCAAATGCCACTCTGCCCTATCTTCTGCTGTATACCACAACTGTCACACTGCCACTCTGCCCTACCTGTCCCAGACACCTCAGCTGTCACTCTGCCTACCTGCTCCCTATCTGCCCTATATGCTACAGACACCCAAACTGCCACTCTGCCCTATATGCTACAGATAACTTAACTGCCATACTACCCTATCTGTTCCCAGACACACCAACTGCCACTCTGCCCTATATGCTACAGACACCTCAACTGCCACTCTGCCCTATCTGCTACAGACACCTCAACTGCCACTCTGCCCTGTCTGCTACAGACACCCCAACTGCCACTCTGCTCTATCTACTTGTCAAAGTACAAACTAAAGGATCTAAATCAGCCATTATGAAATGTTTATTAATATTGTCTTTATTAATATGTCAAATAAACAGGGAGAATAATACCTATTTTATTGTGTATTCATGTACATGGTCATTGTGGTGCAAACTTTAGACTCTACACAAATGTAATACCATTTCTTATGCAGTGATAAATATATCTAGGTCAAATGGGACTATATACAGTAATGGAAGCAAATGATTTATGGAATCAAAGTTGCATTAAAGTTATTGCTCTATGAACACATGAATACAGTCAGAGGATGCTCCAGGCAAACAGACTATTACTTCAATCTACATAAATTGGGAGGATCTGCATGCATATCCTGTGGATTGTTTACCTATGGACAAAAGAACAAAAGAAACCCTTCTACCTTCTATTCATAACCCCTTGAATGGTGAGAAGCATGATTTTCAAATGGACTATGGAATTAATCACACCTGCCTTTGTATATTAACTAAAACACTGGGAACACAACAACAAGACAACAACAAGAAGGACAAGAGTGTCTCCAGAAACTAATATTCCAGGGAAGCCTAAGGCTGCATTTTAATGAAGAAGGGTGTGACAATCCAGTATTCAGTGAAAAATAACAACGCTATAACCGCTATAACCTCACCTGCTGGCATATACCCTGAGGGCATATATTCTTTTGTGAGCTGGGTACAAATATGGCTTACTGTGGACTGGAGAGTTAGTCCCCTTATGAAGACACCTGGGGGTGTATTTACTAAGCGGTGAGATTGCAGTGAGATTGGAAAGTGGGGAAGTTGCCCATAGCAACCAATATGATTCAAGCTTTCAGTTTCATTTTACACTCTGGAGAATGTGAACTCAAATCTGATTGCAATGGGCAACATCCCCACTTTTCAATCTCACTGCAATCTCACCGCTTAGTAAATATACCCCCTGGTGGTAATATGTCTTTGCTGGTTCCCTGGACTATGGATGTCACCTAACATCATGACCCTGAATCTTTCAGGATGCTGGTACTTGCAAGTATTATGTGTCTTTGGACTCAACTTTGTCTCTTTATCACTATTTGCCTAAGTCTCTTCTGGTTAATAGGTTATGGCCCTGTCTGTACACTGGGATATCTGTGTACACACTAATATCTGTATTTTGGGTGCTGTCTCTCTGCTATAGTAATGCTTTTATGTACCAATTTCTTATCTTTTAAGGTATAATATTGAAGGTATAATTATTCAATTTGTTTGTGATTAATGATTTAAATTTGTTTAGTAAATATTACTTTTTGGTGCCTTATCATGTCTCAGTAAATCTTACATATATTATTTGTGTCGTTGAAAATGTTAAATGGAGCAGATATGCTCAAATACTCTTTGTTTTAAACGTCTTTACCCACATATCTGAATTGCATGTCATATAGTTAGGAATATGCCAAATTCTAGAAAATCTATCGGTCACTTGAGATTATGGGATATATTTACTAAGCGGTGAGATTGCAGTGAGATTGAAAAGTGTGGATGTTGCCCATAGCAACCAATCAGATTTGAGTTCACATTCTCCAGTGTGTAAAAGGAAACTGAGAGCTTAAATATGATTGGTTGCTATGGGCAACATCCCCACTTTCCAATCTCACTGCTTAGTAAATATACCCCCATGTGTCAACCTGAGCTTTAAATTGTTGGTGTTGTTGGTGTTTATAAAAAAGACGGTCTTTTATTTTATGTTTATAGAAGTTGATCAGATGGTCCCTCCCAGATGACTAAACTGTAAACTATATACCGAAGCCACATGAGGACATGCTGAGTATAATGCTCATGGGCTTTGGTGAAGACAAGGACACGCTTCCACCAGGCGAGATATAAATTGGCATAGGTGGGAGCGCAAGCCATCCCCATGGCCATGCCAAGTATCTAGAGGAAGAAGTTATCATTGAANAGAAAATAATTCCTAGTCAGCACAAAATTCAAAAGGTCTTTAAGGAACTCATTAAAGTCAGAGTTTGATCGAGTTTGCAGAAAATATCTAGCCGCCTCCACACCAACCTTGTGATTAATGCTCACATNACATGTCGCCAGAATAACCCAGTATTCAAAGATACATCATTAAGTTTATTAAGAATGTCCATTGATTCTCAGACGTATGAGGGTAAACTTATCACAAATGGTCTCAGATTTCAAATTTCAAAAACTCATGGTCAGATGGAGAAATATTGTTAATAATGTTGTTAGCCCTCGCACCATTGATGAGTTCATTATATCGATTAAGAAAATTGGCTGAAGGCTTAAACTTTAGTCGTTTGTAACAGGAAACACCTTCCAATTCCTTCCTCTCACTTATTGTTACAGTGGCTAAGTCATTCACCTATATTTATAGGGTATTTAGCTAGTTTGCAGCCTGGTCTGACTTGGGACATAAATTCCATCCCACTATTGAAAAATTTTTTTTCTATTATTATTATTATTAATGTTGTTGTTGTTATTATCAGGGCTCGAAGTGGGGGGGTATATGGGGGTATGCCATACCGGCACTTCTCCCACTGATGTAATTGAAAAACTACAAATCTCCATTGACTTCCATTATATTCCCCATTATATTCTATACCACCACTTCTAAATTTCCACTTGGACCACTGGTTATTATAATAATTATTATTTATATAGATGCTGCCCCACCACATGCAACCCCAGCAAGCAGCTTGGAAATCATACTAGCTGCAAAATGCAGCAGCAACTTGGACCAGTGAACCTTCATTATTCCTTAAGTGAGTAGGCCTCCCTGTTCTTTTTCCCTGTCCTCCAAAGACAGAGCCCAAACTTTGGATTTGNATCCCAAAAGATTAAGGAGGGCAGGCATGTTGAATAAATCAATANCCATACAGTTATATAAAATCCAAAATTGACAGAATTTCAGTAATTTATTATTAAACATAATAGTTTCCATCATTAGTAATAAAAATAATAAGAATTCAATATATTATAGTTTTATCAATAACCATTAGAATTAATTTCAGGTTGGAACATTATTTTTACTGCTATTTTATAATCATTTAATAAAATGGTAAACATGTATTGCCATCTACATGTCTAGAGTATTAACTAGATATAAATTATTTCTTTAATTCTAGTNTGATGTGGATTTCATTATTTGGCTNCTTCATTTGAGCATTCTTTAAGCTGCTTGTTAAACCTCAATAACTGTGGTTTTAAAAATCAATTGATATTTCTTTTACATTTAATATGTAGTTCAATAAATCAGAGTTTATGGCATTGAATGGCTACCATAGGGTTTGCCAATGAGAATGNGGGGTTGTACAGTACTGATAATTTAACATCATTAATAGAGAACAGATATAGATCATCTTGTTTGGTGACAATATAAGAAAATGANGTGTGGCTAAATTGATTCATTAATTCAGTGAATTCATTTATGTATGTATTTATTTACCTAATTCATTTTTGCATTTATTTTTAAATTTAAGATAGTGCTCAATGGATGCAAGATGAACAATTAATATGTGACAAATTTGGTTATTACATTTTTTAACTACAATATAATCCTGATTAGAAAGCTGTGATTTCATAAAATTTACTAAACATTTTAATAACATTTATTAAACATCTGTAAATTAGAAATATGTTTTTGCAAATCAGATTAATGACACCTCAACTTGCACTCAAAGCAAACTAGAGATATATTTCAGGCTTCCAGAAGCAAAAAAAAGTTAAATGAAATAAAATTTTAACAGTCTCTTTAACTTTACTGATTAAAATAGACATCTTAACTTAAGGATCAAGTAACATGGGAAAGGAAACCTAATACACATAGCTAAAAAGCAAGTTTAATAGGGTTTCAGGATTTGTCTTTCTTCTTTCCTTCTCAGATTTATGTTTAAAAAGTAATTTGTTGACTGTTGGCAGAAAATTTCAATTGAAAGTTGGCAATGTGAAAAGTTTCAACTATATTTGTGCTTTTTTTTTTACTATAATAGTTTAAATGTCTTGTAGGATACTTGGTTTAGGATATATAACACATTCCTTTTATTGCCTTATTATGCACTGCAACTCTTTCATATGTGCTATGTTACTAAGGCNTAAGGCAGACATATGGATATATAGTATTCTCTACAGAGTATCATATACCTGACAGTTTAGCTATCATTTCTACACTCAATAATAAATAACATGTAAGGCTGGTACTCAATATTAGTAGATTTTATCAACCACTGTACCATGTGTTATTATTAAACTACTCATTATATAGCCATCATAATTTCTTTATCAGTATCACTACAATATCTCTCTGGATGTACCAACAACATTGCACCGTATTAAATAAAAACAAAAAGAGTGTTTGATTTACACTGTACATATTCACAGGAAGTACAAATCAATTCCATTCTCCAAATTATCGCCATGTGCATGCCTGTGCATTCTCTGTAATTCATTTTTCAGTCTCCTTCACTCATGTCAGAATTTGTATCAGTGGTTTAAAGATCTACAGTAACATGTCTGCTAAACAATTAATTTAAATGTATCATTACTTTGCTTTTACAAACCATGCTTTTTTCTTTTTTTATATTCTTTCATTATTATATGTAAAGTACTTCATTGTATACATACATTGTATACAACACATTAATATATATATCAATACAGTGTTATACTATAGAAAAGAATAAAAATAATTATTTAAATGGAAAACCAACCCACAATATTTAAGAAGCATTTAAAATTGATTTAAGTCAATTAAATCCTCCTCCAAAAAATGAAAGAAGGGTGAGCAGAGGGTCCATCAATATGCTCGAAACGCTCAATACAAAATCCCATCTATTTACTAGAGACTGAGGATATAGTTTGATTCAAACTATATGATAGCTGTGGACTCTTGTGTATACACAAATCGGACCTGATTCAGGCCTGCGTCTCTTCCAGCCAGGCTTTTGCGCAGCTCTGAATATTGCAGACCATCAAGCCAGCAGGAGCATACATCATGTGGTGGGCCCAGTAATTGTATAGGTGTGTACCCACCTTTTATTTTTGTACTGGTTCCATTTTAACTTCATTATATGGAAGTAGGAACTTAATTGTTTCAAATTAATCCAAACCATAATCAGTATTTTCCCAGTCACTGATTACCACCAATGCACGCTCCCTTTCAAATTGTCTCATGCACTAGAAAAAGGCACTTTTAGGTTTAACAAAAAAAAAAAATACTTTACTATTATTCAGTTATATGTATTTTCCCAAAGTGACCTGTATTATTTAGATATGCATACTACATTTGTGTATGGTTTATATGGTGGAGATGAAGCTAATACACAATTTTACAGATATATATATATACTTGCAGATTTTTTCAAATTCTCATGGGGACAAGGGAAAGTTGTCTAGTATTGTACCATTTGTATTCCACCACAAATCACTCTTATTGCAATCTACACAGTATACCTATGCAGTATGCAGAATCNAGACCTCCGTTAAAGGTCTTGTGAATGGTGGCAGGGTGTGAAGGGGGTGTATGTGTACTGATAGTAGACATGGGATGGGGAGGAATGTTAATAGAACAGGATTGCAGCCCTTAAGTAATATGCTGTTTTCCACACTGATATCATTTCATGGAGCAGTGTTGTGGAAATGTTATGGTAGGGTTCTGGATGTACATTCCCCTACAAACAGGAAAGTGGTCTCCCGNCTGTCTATAGAGCTGCAAAAAGCAATTTCCCTTTTATTACAGATGCAAGTCCTGAATCAAGTCCATAATAATTGTAATACCAGGACTACCCATTAACAAGTTGTTGGTTTACATGAAATGCAGATATAGTGTGTCACTAGGGGGTATATTTACTAATCAATGTACTGTTTCCAGTTCTAGATAGTTTTGATGAAAAAGAAAAGCATTAGTTAAGTGTGTAATCCACAATCACTCTTGTATTTTATTCTTATAAGCAGTTGTGATGTATGGAAGATTATGGGGATAAAATCACCAGATTTCATTGTAAGAATTTTATTCTTATACATTATATCACACAAAATTTATCTGGTTGATATACTTATATGATGGAATTTTTATGGCAATTTATTCCTCATTTGTTGAGGTTTATAAATCACTCCTGCATAAGTGTCAATAACCTCAATTTTTCTTATCTATGTTCTGTAAATTGTGTCTTTGCCCATGGGAAAAGCACATATTAATTAAACACCAGACTGTAGTACATGAATAAACAGTAAATGTGATGCATTTAAATATAGTTCATCCAATCTCTTGAATAAATCACAAGGTTCTAAAAAGTTTTAGATGGATATTCTGATGAACCATAATATATTTAAAATTACCACACTAGAAATAATTGCCTATAATAAAATATTGAAGTAGCAGTAGTTCTTAGCCATTAATTCATTTTCACTTGAACAACCACAGGCTGAATGTATTTTTTTTTATAACTTCATAAATAAAATTGATTTATACTAACTGCCTACCTTATAACATACGAAAATGTTATCAGTTCTGCTACAAATATAAAATGCCGTTTGATCAATCACCTCTTTACTGAACTGTGCAGGATTTTCTGCAAAGCCTTAGCAGAGAAATTGGACGAAGGAAAAAATTAATAATATATTTACTGCAGTGCTAGACTAACAACCCATAAGTGTTTAGAAAAATGATGACTATTGATGGACAGCTTCATTTTATATGTGGTCCCAGTCACATTTATAGAAGAAAGCACAGTGAATTGCTTGCTGCAGAAAATGACTTACTTCAGATTGCAAGTTAAAGGTTAGATCTCTAGAGATTCTGTCGCAAATCGTATTATTTTCTCTCATGTTGTGCTGGTTTCTTTTTGCATTCAAGCTCCTATGATGTTGTGTTCTTTTTAAACATCCTTACTTTTCCTTGTCAAAGGTTTGTGGAAGCAGTTATGTCATTTTAAATACCCGTGGGAAGTACAAACTTAAGAAAGGATATAATACATGAAGAACGTACATGGAGAAAAATTAATTTATACCTACACCAACAAATCTGTCTATAGACCAAAAAGACCAAAACTGGAAATTAAATTGCTGTAGGTTTTTATTTATCATAAATTAAAAAGACATAAAAAAGATATTGAATTCAAATAAAAGTGTATCTCAATAACTTAAAGAGACACATTAAATTAAAAAAGAAAATAAAAAAAATGTAATTATTTTTAAATGTTGAATATATTTTGAACAGACATTGTATTTGATGGATTACATACAAATCTTAGGGTGCAGACCCGACTATTCAGTC
>JABWIB010004803.1:0-10974 GCA_016617825.1 Platyplectrum ornatum
GTAATAAATTTTCCCAGGTGTGTGGTTGTGAATTTACTGTATGTGTGACTCCTATGAGATGGTTATGATGAGACTTCCAG
Source organism: Platyplectrum ornatum (assembly GCA_016617825.1). Classification (NCBI taxonomy): domain Eukaryota; kingdom Metazoa; phylum Chordata; class Amphibia; order Anura; family Limnodynastidae; genus Platyplectrum; species Platyplectrum ornatum. The sequence goes on from JABWIB010004803.1 coordinate 81, forward strand.
CAAGGTGTGGTTCAGAGAGGGATTGCTTCACAGTTTGGGTGGTAGGTAAATGGACAGTCTGAGTGGGCCTTGTNGGCNATTCTTATCTGCCGTCAAATACTATGTTACATTTTAATACGGGAAAGAGGACAGTTTTTTTTATATGTTAATGAAATGTAATTATGAAAGTGCACTTTTTTGTATTTACGCTGTAGTTTTTTTTCACATAGTTTGCATACTGCAGCGCCTCATTTTTCCAGACTATAACTATATTATCTACACACTGATATTTTTTATCCTAATTCCTGTAAATGCATACTCTTAAAATGAAGTTTACCTGTTATAAAGCATGTGGATAAATAAAACAAGTTATGTTTTTAAAACTGGAGCAATTTCTACCTGGAGCAATATTGGTCACACAAGTAACAGCAAACACATGAATTCTGACTGTTTTTCTATAAAACATTTAGCAGTATGTTCTGGCATTCACAGTTCAGTAAGTGCTCTAGTTTTTATGTAAGTACTTTTCTATATTATCAAAATNATTATTCTATATTATCAAAAACAACATATAACTTGCAAATTCTGTATTTCTGGATGAAAATTGATACAGCTCTGTCAAACCATATAATAACATTTGTAAGTGGGTTAATATGTTACATATTTCAATATTTTTGCACTATGTTAACAAAGGTCAATTAAGAGATTAAAAAACAACTTTTAGCAGTATATTTACAAAAAGTAATGTTCTGGATTTCAGGACAGTCAGTAAGAATGATGAAGAAATGCATGCAATAAATAAAGAAGTTTCACATCCTACAGGTTCTGAAATGGGGAACGGAATGTCAGCTTCATGGACNCCAGCTATAGATGAGAAACACTTGCTTGGATTCTCCCTTACTTTAGACTGACTACGTCTCTCCAATTCTTCCCTTCCTCTACATTCCCCTCAGAACGCAANCCCCAATCGAATTGCATTTGAAAGTGAATTGCTTGTTACTACATATTCTTTATTTCTGACTGCACAATACAAAAACATATAACAAAATCATATCAGATACTGGGATAGTTCTCCGAGGGATTCTGGAGAGAGTTGGCAACCCTGTGTTTAACATTTAATTCACCNTTCATTAACATACTAACTTTTTTCTATCCATAAAAATTGTTGCTTACAAATAGCAATCTGGCAACGATGGTCAAAATTTTTGTCTGTGTTAATGGTTAATAGATATAGGGGTATATTTACTAAGCGGTAAGATTGCAGTGAGATTGGAAAATGGGGAAGTTGCCCATAGCAACCAATCAGATTCAAGCTNTTAGTTTCATTTTACACACTGGAGAATGTGAACACAAATCTGCTTAGTAAATATACCCCATAGAGTATCTCTTCTGATCTTGACTCACCATATGTCTCTAAGGTGTTTTTTATTTCTCTCTGTCCGATTACTCATTGATGTTATGTTATCTGGCTTGAACTATACTTTATCAAAATCATTCAGCCAGCAAGAAACAACCATCATTAGTGCTACAGTAACAATTTTACAAGTCAGCTGAGAATACTTAAGCTAATAAGGTCAATTGTTCAATTAAAATTTGTAAGTGTGGGCAGTGAAATATATTCAGTAAAGTATACTTTAAAATGTCCACTTAAAGCGGTCATGTCTTCAATTAAATTTCAGTACAGTTTCCTACATAAGATAAACTTACCTTTGCCCCTTAAGTCCAATGTACGTGCTCATAGAATAGCAGAGTTACATTTACATAACTATTTTTTTTTTCATTTCTTTTAAAATACTTTTAGACAGAATAAATGTGGAACAATAAAACATTACTTTTCATGTGTGTACTTTGTTATCACTTATTTTCTCCCTTTATTCGAGCTATTGTAGAGTATGGAGAGGTACACAAATGGAATAAAAAAGCAGAATGTTAATTCACAAGTTGTTAGTGGAAAACTCCCTCTACTAAGATGTTATTTTGAAGAAGACTAGCAAAATAAAACTCCTTGCTGTTTTCTTGAAGTAATATCAATTTATTTTAAGTACCTGAGAGAACAGACATTTTCTTCAAAACAAGTGGTGCAATTGACTATTTTTCCCCTCATTAAAAAGCAAGTAACATGACTTTAGTGGATAACCTACTCTCCAGTGCCATTTTAACCTGAGGCCTGGACAATTGGTAGTTCCTAAATGTCAGTGTTAGATGTGTCTCTGTAATGATGCATTTTTTGAATCCTGTGCTTAAGGCATTTCACTTTGTAGCAAATTTGCTATCACTATTTATTTTGTTAATATGTATCCAAAAGCCCCAAAGATCTAATTATATAAAAAGTACATAAAACTGACTTGAGGTAATCTAAACAAAAAGAACTGTTTACTTTTGTCTCCTTTTTAATAATAATAAACTGAGAGACTGTTGGAGACAATATACATTTAATATTTTCAGCAGTGTGGCAATGACCATATACAAGGANGTGTGTTTGTTTTGATTACAGTGCCTGGGATGATAGCAAGTCTTCTGAATTCAAAGTATGAAGTATGAACCACTTTAAAAAGTGAATACTATCCTACTTTATTATCTGTTANTATGCAGTTGCAATAAATCACTAAGATACATAAAGATTTTTGTGATTGCTTTAAGATAGCTTTAAGATAGTAAGGAATATAGATTGAGTAAATATGGAAGCTTAACAAACTGACAAATTGAAGGTTTTTTTTTTCTGAATACGTGTTTTAGTATGCAATTTCCTCAAACAATATTGTATCAATTTTGTATTGCGTATATATATATATATATATATATATATATATATATATATATATATATATGACATATTCAATGCTGCCACGAAACATTGTTTAAATCTTTAAATTGGTTCCGATGAAAGCAAATTAAGCTTTACCACATGTAACACTCCTTTTTCCTTTTAGGTGATAGAAAGTTTAGTGTTGTAATTCAAGATTGCCATTGATTGGCTTGTGCCATAGGTTGGTTTGTTGGGAAGTGTTGAAAAGACTGTTTTCACTGTTAGGTTGATTAATTGAAGTAATTGGTTTTATTAAAATTGGTGAAATGTGAGAGTGTGAGCAGTGCGGTGGCACGCGAGAGACTACAGTTAGCAAGAAGGATTGAGAATGGCGATGAATGACATGTGAGACAGGTGTCAGAGGTGATGNTGGAAAGGCTTGGAAGGTTCCAGAAGGTGCGTGTGGGGGTACTAAGGAGAGGTTATATAAGCAGAAGCTGTGACGGGATTTGTGAGGAGAGCAGCTACAATAGGATTAGAGTGGGGCCCNTGAGGTGATTATGAGGAGAACGGTGACAGTGAGAAGCAGAACCAGAATTGTGAAACGATTATANGGAGAGCGGTGTCCGAGAGGGAACTGTGAGGAAATTGTGATTGGAGTGGTGACAGGAAAGAACAGAGCAGGGTCAGGCGGTGTTCTGAGGAGAGAAGTGATGGAATGAAACGGGGCATGTAATTGCCGATCATAACAGCTTACTGCAGGAGAGATAGTATAAAAATTTCAGCTAAAGAGGAGAATAGTGAATATTTTTGAGGATTAGCGATAAAGAGATACAGCAGCATAATTTATAAGAAAAGTGTTACGCTAACATCTTGGGTGGGAAATCAGCTGTTCATACAAATAAACTGGCGTAACATTTCTGTGGTAAAAGCTGGATGAGGNAGTGCAGTTAACAACAAAGAAATTGATGTTGCAGATTAGTTTTGCTCATATAGGACATCATATTAAAGAGAGAGAGTGTGTTATTGGAAGTCTGTGATATTTTGCCACTAAGTATTGCAACAAAACCGCTACGAAATCAAGGCTTGTGTACTTGATTTCCTAGACAGCTCTGGTGAAAATGATTAGAAACAATATTAATCATCACCAGACATCACCATGGCAAATATATGATTTTTTAAGCATTCAAATAGAGTGAAAGTCCTTTTCCTGTGTAACTAATATATTCTGCAGTGTTTAGTGGAAAGTTGGTCTCCCTCATATTCATAGTTGTGGATTATAAAGCAATTGCAGCATATATTACAGATTTGAACACACTTACAATGTACAAGATTTAGATTTACACTCATGACTTACACTCTCATGGGTAAAACCATGTTGAATTGCAGGGGGCGTAAAACGAATGTCAGTGTTTGCATGCAGGGAAAATACTTTAATTTTGCATGTTGCACACAGATACTGACCAGTGTTACTGTTACACTGTTATTAGACTTGTGCTGGAAACATCATCTCTCACCTGTAATTCAATTTATTTCCCCTGCAATTCAACATGGTTTTGCCCATGAGAGTGTAAGCTTGTCTAAAAGCCATTTGTTCTTAAAACCATACCTCCCAACATTTGCCGTTGAGAGCGAAGGACAGACATGCCCCGCGCCCTGTCTGGCCCAANCCCACCCAGTTCAACCCAAACCCCACCCAGGAACACCCAAAACCCTCTCCAGCACGCCCAAACCCTGCCCTCATCCAAGCCCCACTCCTTTCTCGTGCCATGGCAAAAGGATTGTTTTGCTTATAAAAACACTTTCCTACCTCTTTGTCCCCTAAGCGGAACAAACTGGTAGGAGGGAGGGACAGCGGGACAGCCCCCCAAAAGTGGGACTGTCTCACTAAAATCAGGATAGTTGGGTGATATGTTTAAAACTATACTTACCTGCATTCTCTTGAAAAGATCCCAGTACCATGGAACTACAAATATATATTCTGTGGAATTACAAATGCATATGGATTCTAACTTACATTCAGTTTATTTTATAGACATAAGATTAAGTACATTACAGTACATTGGAAAGTTTAGATGTGTCATTATATTTTGAATAAAAAAGCTAAGTATATTATAATATGTGTAGAGGGTTTTACACACATGCTATGTTATCATTCTACTCATAAGGTAATGATTGCGATTTTTTTCTTTAAGTATTTAAGTTTTAGTATTTGCATGTAAGGAGAAAATATTGCTTTTGCAATCTTTACTTGTACAATATTTAGACTTCAAAATCATCTCTCAAATCTAATACAGTTTGAAATTTACCTTCCCTAAATTCAACATGATTTTTCCCAGGTGTAGTAAGTTTCAAACTCTTGTTTTTTTTATTGTATCACTGTGCAACATTGTGTATGTAAGTAATCCATTGATAATAATCTATTTTCATTCTTCCGTTCCAAATGAAGTCTGCAAATCATTTCCATTCATCATATGTCAATGAAATACAATTCTAAATATCAAACTACTGTCCCCATACATACACTATTTTCAAGATATGTAAGTGTTTCTTACATTACACAGGGAAGGCCTTAACCAATTTGGTGCCCTAGGCAAAATTATGACTGGTGCTTCCTATCAGAAAATTATCAACAATGTTTATACGTGCAGACTATACAAGTATATATGTTTATATTACTACAGCTGTGAATATTTATTGCCCTTGTTTTTGTTATCAAATCCTATGTTATCAAAACTTGAACTGCATTATGCAGATTCCCCACGAACAGGGGGAGATGTCTTCTTCTGTTCATAGGGGATTCTGCGTTGAGAACTGTGCCTTAAATTTTCTGCACCATCCATCCACCTCCCCCCTGCCAACATAGATCCACATCCGTAAAAGGTAACAGAGGCTTGACATAGATTTGCTAGTTTCTAAGTTCTCCTTCCTGATCTATATTTTAAATAATCTTATTTTGAATATAAATTCTTCCTCATTTTCACAATTAATAATGAAGAAGGAAGGGGAATAACAGAAAAATTACTGTTCCTCAGCTCTGACTATCGATGCTTTGGAGTTAAAAATATACTCACTTGTAGTGTTTTAACTTTCTTCTTTTTAAAGAATGACTGCCAGGAAACTGAACTGCGTATTATGAGCCTGCCTCTGTACTATCTGCCATAAGATCTTAATAAAGCAGATTCAGACAGAAAATTACACATACACTACGTATCTTGTGGTTTGATTTTGTAATAAGTTCTCTTATTTAAGATTTAAGTTCCATCTGTTCTNAGATGATAATGCACAGGAGAAGAAAATGTGTCTGCAAAATGGTTCAGCTTGCATAGACAGCAGAGCTTTTAAGATTAGCTTTGAAATAAAGAAAATAATAATTACTGCAAATACAATCATACTTTAACCAGTGTTTTAAAAAGTTTAAATATTCTATTTCCTTATTTGGGGCTTAAATTAGGCGGTTGACCATTTTCAACAGAATTAAAAAGCTATTATGTGTGCTCAATGTCTCAAAGAATTGCTATTCATGTCCCAAGAGACAAATTCTGATTTCTTGTCACCTACTGTATGTTTGGAACATTAAACTTTAAGCACAGAACTTAGAATCATTTTTAAAGACCTTATTATTTGCAGTCGATTTATAACTACTAGTTTTTCATTTGAATAAGTAATATCTTTATTACATCCCCAAAAATAAGTTGAAACTCTTTAAACATCATATTGTTTCAGATACAGTTTGCTTCAGATACAATGAATTTATAAATAGAAACTTATACCTTTAACAACATACCGACCCAATATACTGTAGCAATCCTATAAAAAGACTTTTATTCTGAAAATAAAAAATGACTTTCATGCGAGAGACTGCAATTTTGTGCATTATTTTCTATATAGCGTGTCATTTGCTGTTTTTTCATCTTTTATATTCACTGTGGAAGGAAAATAACCTTGCTGGTGCTAGGTCACAAACTCCAATTAAAAATTGAATATCCTCTTCCAAAATAGCAACAGCACCTGCTGTCATGTGAATTATTGAGCACTATGTCAAACTAAGAAAATTGAGAAGACAATTTAAAGAAAATTGTACTTATGTGCTTTGAATGAAGTTCATCATAGCTTTACAACCAGTAACAGATAGTTAAAAAAAAAAACTTTCTAGGGCATATTTAAACTTTTCTATGATCTATCAAACACAGAAGCAAGTATTAACCACAATATTAGAACTCTGAGGGCTGCATAGGCTGGAAGTGTCATAATTGGTTGACTGGGTACCATTAATATACACCTCACTAACGTGGTCAAAGGGGATCTAAGGGATGACATAATGCAGTGGTGGGCAGTGGGAGGGACTTCATGGTGGGGTGATGGGGTGGGATGGGTAGAATTGGTAGGTAGTCACATGACAAACTTTTATAAGTTTTCTCTTTCCTCTCTTTTGAAAAATCGTTGGGTGGATGAATATATTGTGGGGATCTGTTTAGGGTTGTTTGGTGGGTTGGTGGTATTTTTTATGTGTGTTTGGTGATTTTTTGCTGGTGGCATTTCTTTTGTTTTTGCTTTGTGTTTGGTGCTGTTTGGTTTTTTTTACTTGATTTATTGCCTGTATTGGTTATTGTTTTACTATTATTTTCGGTGATTTTTGTCCTCTCGCTCAGTTTTTCTTTTCATCTTTTCTGTCTTTCATCGTCATTTTTTGTCTGCTTCTCGCCTTAGCCTCTCCTCTAATTCACTGCCCCCATGCTTCTTTGCTTCTCCTCCTCTTTTTTTCTGTTTCTTTTCTTTTTAATGCCTCATTGGTGGTAGTGGTAATGGCTCACCCAGTGCGCTCATGGTCTGCTCCCCTGCATCAGTCAAACAGCGCGCAGTGCGTGCGTCCGGCGCATGAGTGCGGCTCCTGCATGTGAACGTGCTGTGGCTTCTTGTCTTCTGGTCATGGCTGTCACAGATGAGGCGGCAGTCGCGCTCTGACCCTGCTGCCTCTGCTCTGGCAAAAGCTGTATGCTCAGGGCAGGTTTTGTTGACAGGAGGGAGGGAGGAGGTGGGGGACTGTTGGGGGTGATTTGTCTCTTCCTGTAGGTCTGTGTCTCTGGCATCCATGATGGTAACAAAATTATTGATTTTTCCTCAACAGTTTTGGATGAGACTGTCTTATGCTAAGCAGTTCGGGTTTCCTTCTTTTCGTAGACCCAGTTCCTTTGTGTGCTTCCCCACCCCTTTGCTGCCATAGGCAAGTGTTTTGTGTTTAATAACACACGCTGCATCAGAGGTAACTTATGCAGGGGCTCTCAATCCACTAGGGACTGCCATTCCTCTTCCTTGCCCGGTTCTCCATTAATGTTACTGCCCTGCATGAAATGGCTGGCTCTGTATCCAAATAGAGCGGATACCTGCTTCTTGTTTAGTTCTGGTTTTCGGTTGCCCTTTGATGCATTGTTCATCCTGGTTGCCTGAAAAAGCAGCTAGGGAGTTGCCTTATATAGTTTTACAGAAGGTTATGAATGAGGTTGGGTCGTTTTCTGTTCCAACCATTCCGGATTTAAGCACTTCCCCAGTGTACATGATTCCCAAAAACGTCTCTGGTCATTCAGCACTTGTCGTATCCAGAAGTCTCCTTATTCACTTATTTATATATAGAGGTATGCACACCACCCATTTGGTTATTCGCTCCCCGGCATGAGTATCCTCCTTGGATGTTGCTACTGCTATTGCTACTGTGTGTTGTTTCAGAGATCTGACTCTATTCACACACTGGTTTTCGTTACAGGCTGGATAATTAATGGAAATAGCAGCTTTATGAAGTGAGGAAGAAACAAAAGCGGCATGTAAACTGCTATGCAAATATCAGACTTCTAAATATTATATAGATATGAAAAAAAACTTCCCTAATGTGACAGACTATAATTTAGGAACAGGCTTTAATTACGTAAGAGCGTGGATTCAAAACACTGAGCTATATACAAACACATTGATAAAGAATTCCTAAAACCCACTTATTTTCTCCATAAACATGATGAAGAAGTGGTGGACAATATAAAAGATAATTTTAAGCTAGTTTGGAATATTAGAAAGATCTGCCATTTAATTAGACACAGGCTTAATTTTAATGCCCACAAAACCATTTTTCTTTCTTTCATATGTAATTTAGATTTTCAAGATGGTGCAACCTCTTTTCCCTTTGTAGAATAGAGTGGAAAAGGTGTTAATAATCTTTATCATATATTACACATAACTGCCAAACATTTACTCACCTTTTCTGAAGCGTCAATAACATTACGTATCTTAAGTAAATTTTTTGATAGGGACATTTCTTTGGGAAGAATTTGATCATGCACATACACATGCTGGATCATTAAATAATTATAACATGTGATTAATCACTTTCAATCTCAAAATAAATTAATTGTTAAATCCTTTGCTCAAATGGAGAAAATGAATTACCTCTAACATGTATACTGAACTCTACATAAACCTTTTCCACAAAACTTATCTATCACCAAATCGACTACTATATGAATTGGTAAATTAGATTCCCCAACATGTCAGATATGCTTTGATAGACATGTAGAAGTTTATCACTGTCTCTGGGGTTGGCCTTTTGTTAAACATTTTGGTTATGCATTAAATATGTCACTGGAGAACATGTAATTAGTTGCAAACATTATTAGAGTTGAGACATGATGTTTCCTAGCCCAAATCTAATAAAAGTACAACAGTAACACTTTTCAGTATCTGTGTGCAAAATGCAAAAATAAAGTATTCTCCCTGAATACAAACACTAAACCTGGATCGTGAATTTTTTGAAATATTTTTTTTTCTGGGGGGAGGGGGGGGCAGCAAAGTGTAGTGGAGGTTAGAGGGGAAGTGGTTTGTGGGAAGGGAGGTTCTGGCTGTGGCTCCCGGCGCATGCAGCCAAAACTGCCTTTGCCAATCTCCCCAGCAGAGTACCGCACCCCAGGTGACGTTATGATTACATGCACTTCAACCACCATGCACCGTGTTCTACCTACACTGAATCCTCTTGTAAGGAGAATGCAAATAAGTCTGTTAATTTTTTTAAACCCTTCCCCCACTCCATGCCACTACGACACTGAGCACCCACCCTCTGNAAAACAAAAAAAAAAATGATGTTTAAAAAAAATTGCATAGTGCTACGGGGGGCGTAGTGCTGGGGTGCTTAGGGGGAAGTCCAAAAATGTTCTGTACCTGTGCCCAATATTTCTCTTGGTGGCCCTGGATGCCTTAACATAATTTTTGGAACAGAATGATAAACTCTGCTCTGATAATAGATATCACACTCTTTACTTTGAATCAATAAAGGCAGAAACCGGCCCTTATCGCTCCAAAACGGAGTGACGAGGGATTTAAATATAGCCGTATATAAACATATTTTCAAAAAAAATATTTAGACAACAGAACATTACTGACAGATGTAACTCTTAAATGTGGTTTGCTGTAGCAAGTGGTTTCTCTAAAGAGTTTACATGTACAGTATATTTTCCAATATAATTTGTTGTAGACACATGTCCAAGATTAGTCACTTAGCTCTACTTCCTATATACCTAATATTTCTGACAAAGACTATCTTACAACTCTTGTCTCAGTTGATTTACTTCTATAGCCTCTTGTTAAAGGTATTTCAGCTTTTCTACAGAATGTTATTGCATTACTGCCAAAACTCACTAAGCATCATATTGCTTGTGCTTTTTATCTTGGAATAAACAGATTTCATGTCTGGTGATTTTAAAAGTGTTTTTGCAAAAAAGCTGCATCGTACAGTGTGTTTGTTTATTTTTTTATTTGGTTTGTTAAATCTGCCTCTCTTTATGTGGCCAGTGCAACATTAAAGTGGAGATTTTGCCAATAGCAATAAAAGATTCTTTTAGGCAGGATTTGTGCCTGTGAGGAACACTGTGTAAATCCTGCCTAATTGCGAACCCAGTGATGCCTTCTACATTAAGGGGTATATTTACTAAGCAGGGAATTTGCTGGGGAATTGAAAAGTGGGGAAGTTGCCCATAGCAACCAATCAGATTCGAGCTTTCAGTTTCATTTTACATACTGGAGAATGTAAGCTCAAATCTGATTGGTTGTTATGGGCAACTTCCCCACTTTTCAATTCCCCAGCAAATTCCCTGCTTAGTAAATAGCACACACCGGGAACGCAACAACAGT
>JABWIB010004804.1:0-16667 GCA_016617825.1 Platyplectrum ornatum
ATTGAGGTCTTTGCAATGTTAAGCTTAATAGCTGATGATTCCTCATCATCCACAGGCGTCCCAAGATCCTCTTCCCATGTCCTCTCATGATTTCCCCAAAATCTTCTTCCCAGGCCTTCTCGTGAGGTCCGAAGATCCTCTTCCCAGGTTCTCTCATGAAGGAGCCATGACCCTTCTCCCATGCCTTCTCATGAGGGTTCTAAGATCCCCTTCCCAGGCCCTCTCATAAGGGTCACAAGATTCACTTTCCATGCTCTCATGATTTTCCCAAAATCCTCTTCCCAAGCCCTCTCATGAGGATCCCAAGATTCTCATACCATGCCCTCTTAAGAGTGTCCCAAGATCCTCGAAGGTTTTCTGAAGAGGGTCCCAAGATCCTCTTCCCAGGTCTTCTGATTCTTAATTTCCNTTTGCAACCAGGGGGTTGGATTGGAGTTAATGGCAAGCTATCTGACGAGGGGGTGTACTTAGCAGTATATAGGGCATCTTATGTTTTAATGATCTGTATGCTTAATATTTTATAGAAGATGGACAGAATGTGAGCCATAAGCGCTAAACTCATTACACAAGTTAGAAAGAATTACTTGCTGNCAAGAGAACAATATCCATGAATAAAACAATCTTTGCCTGGTCTGCAGATTGATCCCTTTAATGTTAGGATTGATACATATTCTGGCATCTAGTGGTTCTAATACAAGAAAAAACAATTCTGCATTAAAAGGGAAAGTCATAGGAGATTAACTCACTCTATGAAATGGAGAGACGTGTGCTGCAGAAAAGAATCCGTACTACAGAAAAACTGCTCAAATGTAAATGTAAGCTGTCAAATATCCAACAAAATAACCAAATCATAAGAAATGATTTTTTGACAATTATTGGTAGAAATATTTTTTAAAAAAGCTTTTCTACACAAATAGCATAAATTGGAGAAAGGGGACATCCTTGGCTCATTCCAGTGAGAACAGAGCAGAGATTAGACCATTACTGAGCACCCAAGCCAAGGGGCAATAGTAAAGGGTGTTAATTTGATTTTGGAAGTTTCCCTCAGTTGAGCCTATCAGTTGTAACTCAAAGTTGTAATGTTAAAATGTCTCCCGCTGCATCGCTGTAATATTTTGTTTGTTAGATAAACAATTGTAAAGTATATTGAAGCAATTGCTCTTAGATCTGTAAGAATATCTTGCCAGATATATATTTTGGAATGTAGCTACCGCCTGTACTACTAATAAGCAGCTTATCCACAGTCAAGGGCACTAGAGCTGATCCAGAGTTTGAGAGAATAGGTGAAAACATTTGGAAATGTATTATGTGGGCAACTTAATTTAACCTGAGAAAACAGAATTAGAATTGAGTGGCTATGTTTACTATGACGCAGTTTGCATGATAGAGATTAGCCGTCTAAAGTACCAGTAGTATAAGGTTCTCTGACTGGTAAATAACTATTAACAGTAGTGGAACTAGAGGATGTGGCTACTAAGGGATTTATTATACATGTAAGGCTAGGCTTGTAGCTAAATTTTGCTGTGAAACCTAGTAATGTACTATTACAGACACTCTACAGATNCTTTCCTTGTAGTTGTACATAAAAGAAGTGGCTGAGGTGTATAGAGCAGTAATAAGCATCTCATGGAAGCCATCATCATGCNTTCAAATGACGACACCGGTGAGGGACAGGATGATGATGTTTGTAATGTGGTGAATCACTATTGTTTACAGGATTGTTATATGATTACCGATTAATTGTGGACACCTTGAAACCAGACAAGAGGTATTTTATGGGATGATGAAGCTGCTAATACTATGTATATTATATCTTTAATTATGAGTTTGGGATTCGAATGCTGAGGACATACCTGACATTTTACATTTCCTCTGGTGACAGGAATGATTGTTAAAGTAGATGAGAATAAGACATGTTAATAAGCTCTGATACTCTGATATAGGTGCTTATGGCGAGCGTCAATGGTGAATATCTTTTTAATCTCCTTGGTGACTGGTTAGCACAGGGTATGTTATGGAAACATATGGTCTGTATTTATATGGTGACATATTCTCATAGAATGGCCTAGGTTTTGTAAGNGTCATACTGTTCACACAATATAAACCTGTGTGATGCACTTGTGGCTCTTCACTAACTTACATTGCTTTCTACAGTCATAGCCACAATGCGTAACCTATCAAAGCGGAAAGCTCTGGAGGAAGCCGCTGGAGATGCCCTCAACAGAACACTGGAGATAAAAGAACTGGATGTTCAGAATGAAAACTCCATCCGGGAATGTGTGGACAGTATCCCTGAGAGGCATATAGACATTCTCAGTGAGTGGTGCGTTACAAGCATGGTTGACAATGCAAGACAACTGCGTANTCACTTATAATCAAAGCTATTATAGTATTTTTTATAAGATTCACAAGCAGCGGTATAATATATTTCTGTTGCAGTTAACAATGCAGGAGTGGGGCTCATCGGACCTATTGAATGCCAGTCTATACAAGAAATGCAAAATGTATTTGACACCAATTTCTTTGGGGCTGTAAGGATGATAAAGGAAATTCTGCCTGACATGAAGAGGAGGAGAAGCGGGCACATTCTGGTGATAAGCAGTGTGATGGGCCTACAAGGTACNCAAGCAATGGTCACCCNTGCTAGACATAAATATCTGCAAATNAAACTAATATNATGCAATTCATTAAATAAAAGGAGCTGTAAACATCATATCAACCTGACAATCTCAACGTGCAGTTTGCTTACTGTGTCTTTGGCTGAATGATATCAGTGTGGGCTAGTTTCTGCCTATAGCGCATATCAGTGTCTTATCAGGAACGTCTGCCAGATAGGTGGCATGAAAATGGGGGGAGTCATGACATATAACAAGCTTCCAGCGATCTTCTTTCCTCCTATATACCCTTAGTTTTAATATGTTCCCCTGTCTATATACCCCCAATCCTCCTATTTTCCACTGTATGTCCCGTCAATATTTTTTTTATTTTATCTATGCTATACTATCCCCTATACTTATCCTATACTTATCATATACAACCCTTTCCTAAAAAAATAGCTTTAACTGTTTTCTTACCTGTGCTGTGGTGTGATCTCCATTGTAAGTGTCACATAACATCAGCATCATACTGTNGCTGCCACAGCAACATGTAAACAGTGCTTAGACACAGCAGTCCAGGCACTGTGTATGTGCTGCAATCGGCCATACGGAAATTAGGTTTTGAAATAAAACAAATTAGCCACATTGCTTGGCTAATAAATGTTTCTAAATAAAGTGCTCCAAGAGCTTTATTAAATATGGTGGAAGTTCATAAATTAAAGAATTATCTATTTATGTCTACCTCGCTCTTGTTAACATAATCCTTTTTATCTTAATAGGAATTGTGTTTAATGATATTTATGCAGCCTCAAAGTTTGCTGTTGAAGGATTCTGCGAGAGTCTAGTATTCCAAACNCTGCACTTTAATATATTGTAAGTGAGATTTTAATCGTAAAATGTTTTTTTAGCTGGTAAGAATGTGTCAAGTCACTTGCAGCCAGAAGAAAGGGATCTGGGTGTCTAACTTGTTCTCGCTGGACTAGTTTCTAACAGTAACTCAGTGACAAGCTTGTTAACATGTTACCTACATACTTCATTTCAGAATGAAGATTAATAATCTTATTCACAAATATGTGTCATCGAACCTCAGTATTTAAGTTATGGTGTTGGTGATTTATTTGCATTGCTCTAATGTGATTCTCACAGCCTTTCAGGTTCACTGTAATTCCATGGCTTGTGGGAACTGAAATAGTTTAGTGGAAAGGTTGCCCATAGCAACCAATCAGATTCTAGCTGATATTCACTAGCATGTAATAGGAATCTGAGCTATCAAATATATATATATATATTCTGAACACAAATATGTTTTAATATTCTGAATATTGTATTGCTATAAAGCTGCATTGCTCCTATTAATTGTATTGTCTTTCTCCTAGCCTCACATTAATAGAGCCAGGCCCTGTGATGACAGAGTTTGAGTTAAAAGTATATGAAGAAGCCATCAAGGGGGATTACTCTAAGGCAGACCCTGAAACATCAGATATGTTTACTAATTATTACTTGAAAAATTCTAAAGCTATATTTTCTAGCCTTGGCCAGACGCCTGAGGAAGTTGCAGAGGTAAGGCCCAGGAGATTGTTATATAAATAATAGATGTATTCTCCGGGTATATATTTTTTTTAATTGCTGAATTGGTGTACATGAAAGAAGGGCTTTAATCAAAATAGTTCAGAACACTAGTATAGTCATTTTACAAGGAGAATAAATCCTGAATTCCTGATATGTAAATGTTATTGTTGCAGCATACGCTACGTGTTATCACCATGGAGACACCCCCTTTTCGGTACCAGACTAACCAAGTGTACACTCCTATGACCGCTCTGAAGTATGCAGACCCCAGTGGAGAGCTGGTGACCGACTTATTCTACAAGATAGTTTTCCAACATGACACACTCATGCAAACCAGTCTTCGTGCTATCAAGCTCCTTCGCTGGAAGGCACAAAAATTCCAACAAGGAGCAAGAATCCTGGGGTTTATCTAAGCGATCCATTTTACAAAACAGCCACAGACCTATGAGACACATGTGTAGCTCACTGAAGATGCTGCCAACAACTTGGCTACAACCCATTATAAAAGTGAGCTCCATCGTTTAATCCTCAAATGATCCTGTTGACCAAAGCCCAGTTTGTTAGAGCCTACCAAGTGTGAACAATAGCCATCCAATTGTGGAGGTGTACTCCTATATCTGTGAACAGACCACCTGTGAGGCAAGTGTGGTAATGGTTTAGAGCTTTGTTCCTTGGAGAACAAAGAGGAGAACTTATTGAGGCACAGTCCGTGACGAGCACCGAGCCGTGAGTTTCACTTCCCACTTCCAAACACTAAAATATCTTCCCATGAGCCCCAAGAGAGTCCGATCAAAAAACTTTTATACAGTAGCAATCTTCTGGCATTTAATAAAACATGTATCACCTCCAATAATGATAGAGCATAGATAATGACAATACATTTCTGTTGAGAGAAAGNGGATTTGATTTACAGAACTCAGTTAATAAGGCCAAGTGTATTACTTAGGGATGCAACACAGCATCTTAAATCACATTTGCAGGTGAGTAGTGAACGTTAGCATCTGTCAAAATGTGGACTGAGATTTCTTACCAGCCGATTGTAAAATGGTGAAATCCCTTTTGTGTACAAATGCTGCTTTAGCATTATCCCAGGAGGCGTTCGGATCACCATAAACAGGTGTGAGAGGCAGAGACTCTCTGGTTGAATGGAGACTAGAGGACGGACCTGTTTTCTGAATGTACAACAAATCTAATAAAAATGTAACAATCTGTGGATTTCCATTGATGACAGAAGTTGTAGAATGCACATAAACGTGTACATCTGCTGCATAGCTAAGCTTTCTTATCTGTGATTCTGAAGGTGGATGAATAGCGACAAAAGTTGTGCAGTAATAAAGTTACATTTTACTTCTGTCAAGTCTACTAAATATTGTTCTCTTTAACAAGTGTTATCACATACAGATTAACAAATCCTCTGATTATCCAGAATCTTTATATGGTGGGCGGATGGGTAAATCTGTCAAGGCCCCCCTCTCTATGAGCCATCTACATACTAGCATTCAAAACAACATTTTTGAAGCATTTATTTTTGGTTTACTCAGCGATAAAGTCATACAAAAGCTTATTATTTTCACAGAGTTTTATACGCGGTATTGTTCCATTAAGAAATATAAATACATACATTAAGCAAGAAAATATTTTATATAGAAAATTGACAAAATTATATAGATTTCTTTTCTAAAATATGTTAAAAAGTATAGTAAATATCAGGAAACAGTTCCCAGTGCTACATTTGGCAGCTATGTACAAGGAAAANATTTNTGATGGTACTTNNGAACNAGTTATGAGATTCACATTGATGTTNTTATGGGTGTTATTTAAACCCAGGCAAAAAAGAACACTACTGTATATAAATACTTATGTCCAACATATCTCTACTACAGGTCTTGTTCATGTAATACCATAGTTAATGTACTTCAGAGAACAAGTCTTTAGCGGGATAGATGTGGCACTAATTAATGCCCTGGCGGTGCTCGCCGCGGGCTATGTGTGANGAGAACTCATAGCGGTCCTGGCTGCGATGCCCACACATGTTGCATTCAAAGGGATCCCGAAATCCATGGCAACCCATGTGGATGGTAAACATGACATAATCCAGAAACAGAACATAACAATGGTCACACCGGTATAAACCTAAAGGGCATCCATCTTTGTTTAACAGCTGAAGGAGGTCCCGTTGCGAGAGCCCAGGATATTTGAGGCCATCACAGGCCCTGGGCGGATCCCGTGGAGACTGAAGAACACTACTTTTCCGCACTGGTGCAGTATGTAAGTTGAGTGGGTAAGATGCTCTCTCTTCATGGCTACTGTCAGTATCAGTAGAGTCCTGAGCATTGGCACCTGGGGAAAGGCTTATTTCTGGAACGGTCTTCTTCTCTTTATCTGACTGAGTGGCATGGTGGCCATTAGATANATCAAGGCGAGGAAGTGGCATTTGATAAAGGTTGCTTATAACAGACACCATTTCAGTAGGTGGTGTATGAATCATGGGACGTAAAACCCCTGGATTTAAGTAAGCCATGGGGTTACCTATACTCTGTTCCATCATCCGTGTAGACACCCCATCATGATCTTTATCATACAAGAAGTTATTGTATGGAACTTCAAAGCACTGTCGCTTCTCTCCTGAGGAAGGGAACACACACATAGCCAGACGTTGTTAGCAAATTACATCAGATTATCAAAGTATAAAAGCGTTCCTATTCATCTGTATGGAGACAAATAAATATACGCTTACGACTGCATATTGACTGACAATGAACTTAAAATGAGATCTTTGTTGTCATAGTTTGGACAATAATGTTCCAGTGACTTAAATACTAAATATACTGCCTGCTATTTTCTTTCTTTAAATGTACAATTTACATGGTAATACAGAATACATAAGAATCATATACATCATTTCTTATTCTTCCCATGAATAGGATATAGCATTACAGACACAAGCTGAATTTTGAACTGTTCACAACTAAAAAACAAATCCCTTTGGTGGCTTTACATAACTAATGAAGCTTATAAATATATGATACAGTAGAGATTAGTCTAAATATCATTANATTGGTAAGGTACCATGTGACCTTACCAAATGTTTTTGTTAAAATNGATTATTTTGTAATTTACAAATGGGTTTTCTCAGAAACGTGTATTGAGTAAAGTTTCCACAAGGCCCAATACATTCACATTCTATAGCTTTGCTGGGTTATGGCAGAATAAAGTGGTAGTACATTACAGATACAAGTTTTCCTACACCTGGGTGTTTCTGTCTCAGCCTTAGGTTCTTTTTACAAATGTAAATTGGCCTCACACTCGAGTGATTCGATCTTTAAATTATTGGGTGATGGGACATACTATTGTATTGTGTGGGAGGTTTTTTTTCCCAAATGCTGGNAAAACACTAGGGTCCAATATGACCGCAGGAGGCTAGCTTATTTGTACAATAAGGACTGNGTATAGGCCGTTCATTCAATCCCAACTACTGAAAAATAGTCAATATAAGTGTGGGCATTGCAAATATGAAAAGGTAAGTCAACTACCATAACTNTATGCATGCAGGGTAAGTGTCCTCCCCTCACCCACACAGCATTCTGAGCTCGGAACACCCCTACACCCCAACTGTAGTAGAGATCTTGATCTGAACACATGAAAGAAANCTGGTTTGAAAAGTCATTTGTCAGGAGTCCAAAAATCTATTTAGATGATAAAAGATAAGTGCACTGGAATCCATGAGTAGTGTGATTGAATAAGCTCAAACACTAAACATAAAAGNTATGTAGGAAAAATATATGACACATATGTCTCGCTAATGTTTATATAAGAACTATGTATGAACAAGCGAGATATGACCTGTCAGCTAAAGTTTTAATGTAAGATGAGTAATGAACAGCACCACATAAAAACATATTGCATCACAAGTGTATGTTACTGCAACTTGATATCTGTGACCTACCGCAGGGCAAAACCCAGCTTCTCAGGTTTGTTTACCGACTGCTCATTTGTATCTCTTGTGCATAACGTAAAAGGTTTGACATTACACAAGTACAGCCTATCGTTTGTTGAAACCTTAGCATCCCTGTACAGACAGCCTTGTGTGAACCAGTGTGTGAACAAAGGCTGGTTCCTCAGGATCCATCACTCAAGGTAAGAAAGTGGAACCGCTTCCGGCTTTATCACAATTCACATTTTGTAAAACTGTCAATTCAACAATCACCTGCACAAAAGGCAGGCCTGCAGAAATAACAACATGTCATCAGTGACAACGTCACGCATGAGAGCCTCCGCTATCACAAAATATTTTAACAATAGTGTCACAGCAACAAAATACCAGCAAAGAAAAGCTTTTTTCTATGGCTTGTTCCACTCTTTTCTCTAACGTTCACATGAAAAAGAATTTGATTTAATTAGACTGCAAAGGTGTTCCAGGCGTTTCATTACAATGGGTCTGATGAAGTAGGATTTTTGATCACATTGGACCGGATAAAGGTCTCCATCCTCCAATCGACATTCGTGTGCAGACTGCAGATGTGAGGTGAGGTGGATTATATCCCANGTGAGGGCTTGCAGATCTTCTTGCGCACGTAACAGTGATTTGTACGCTGGGAGTTCTGTTCGCTGGTCCGGTCCTGCTTCCCAAATGTAATTTCGGTGGCCAGAGATAGGACCCCTCCCCCTTCGATCTGACCTGCTCCCCTCCAAACCACTTCTTTATCAAATGGAAATAATCACGAGAGTAATTTCAATAGAAAAGAGTCTACAAAACTTTGTACATTCAGGTAAGCAGTGCTGTTTAAGTATGAAGGAAAGAATGGGGTCAATTAAGAAGGGTAAATAATGAAGTGAGAGCACATATAAAGTCAAGGGCTGATTGATAGTGGAAGATAATAAAGAGTGGACAGGGACAGCATGGCGGAGAAAGAAGTCCGCTATACCAGTCTGCTAATTTGTTGATGAAATCGGGATGGTAACCTGCAGGAATGAGGGACGCTTCTGGAAGATCATATGAACGTCATCATTAATTATAATATAATGATTGGTTCTATAAGGAATCCTAATGAAATACATCAATCACAAAAAGGGTTTTCAAANACAGCAGAATAAAGTTTTTTTGCAGTAGATATGTTTTCAAACCTATTTCTCACTGTGTTAACAGCAGTTGTACTGCGATTATATTTTTTGAACAATGACACAAACACACAAAGGTATGTGCATTAAAATACCAGAGAGAAAGATACCAGTATGTGNACTTAAATAATGACTTAAGACATGTCAGTATGAACTCTGATGACTGTCCCTTTAANGCCATTAAACGATTTATAGCACAATAAGCTTTATACTGCACTACAAGTGCTGAGTTGTACTAAAATGGCTGATTAACACATTGCACACTTCCCCTGTTCTCATGGCTTTTTACACCTCCACATACATTGGTGATGATCCTCTAACCGCATACACTTTCAGGTAATAACAGACGTACTTCTGAATTAAACAGGTGAAACACTTTTTAATGCAATCAGCATGTGCCATGGTAAGGTCGGGCACTCAAACAGTTAAAGCACATGGTAGAAAAACCCATGGTCAGTAGCAAGGAGATTACAGTGTATCACTCCTGGACCTANATTTACTAAACTGTGCAAATGGAAAAGTGGGGATGTTGNCCATAGCAACAAATCAGATTCAAACTCATTTAACATACTGGAGAAACCTAGTTTGAATCTGATTGGTTGCTATGGACAATATCCCCNCATTCCCAATCCCGCAGTTTAGTAAATTTAGGCTNTGATGTTCTCTTGTCAATTTTTGTTTAACTCAACAGGACTTCTGAGAATCNGGACTTATGGATCATTTTACAATTTATGAAAGAGGAATGTAAAACCACTGATTACAAAGCCTGTATATATGTACAAAGCCAGACACTATCCACAGTATGTCATATGCAGACAATGAAAATGGCTGGCTATTTATACATTACAATGTGATCAGGCCATCTTATTGATTTAGATACAGTAGATAAATGATTTACTTGTGTGAGTGACAGCAGCTCCAGTAAAAACATAAAGATGGTCGAATGGATTAATACCATTGATCAATACAGTCCACTAGATGGTAAAATCTTGAGCTGGAGTTTCCCCTTTTGGTTCATTGGAATGTATATAACCAAGATGTCCCCATTGTACGCATGCAGCGTACCCTTACATAGTCTCACAAATCAACCGCAATAACAACTAGCAATATGACTGGATTACATGGAACATTTAGATACTGAAGGGTCAGCTTGAAGCCACTGCATTGTGTGACGCTGCACATGTTTCTNTTCTGTCAGAGTAATGCTGTAATGTGCGCAACAAAGGAATTTCTCAGCAACAATAGAATCTGATGTATGTGTGGCCAGCTTTAAGAGGCAGATCTAGAGGTATCAAACACCATTTCCTGCCCC
This sequence comes from Platyplectrum ornatum, assembly GCA_016617825.1. Taxonomy (NCBI): domain Eukaryota; kingdom Metazoa; phylum Chordata; class Amphibia; order Anura; family Limnodynastidae; genus Platyplectrum; species Platyplectrum ornatum. Next base: position 10,597 of record JABWIB010004804.1, read on the forward strand.
ACCTGAGGTACTTACAGGGAAGGAGGATATCGTCCTTCGTAAAATTATCGTAAAATTGATAAAAGTGAAATGGTATTATATCTTTTCTGTTACCAGAATGCTTCAGTGATTTATTATGAATATTTATGAAAAACCATCCCAGGTCCTAAATTTATTAGGCAGGGAGATTGAAAAGTGGGGATGTTACCCATAGCAACCAATTATTTTAAGCTCTAGGTTTTATTTTACATACTGGAGAATTCNANCTTGAATCTGATTGGTTGCTATAGACAACAACTCCACTTTTCAATCTCCCTNCTTAGTAAATGTAGGCCCAGGAGTTGGTGGCAATAGCACAGAATATATAGTTGAATATATTGACATGTTTTACCTTCATGTGTCNCACAATGTTTATATTTTTAGGCTAAACTATTCTAACAAGCTGCTTGTAGCCCCAGATGTCAGGGATGAATAAAACACAATGCCATCTGGTGTGTGTAGACAGGTGGCTTAGATGNTCTTTTGCAGCCTGAGCATCTTATCGGCAAGTCCTGTCTATATAAAGAGCCTGCCAATCGCTCATAGCTTAGCACTGTCACTGGCAGGTGCATTCTGTGCATAAGGAGCGGCCCCTTCTCTCCCCCACAGCCTCCCTTTCCATTGGCCCAGGTGGCAATTATATGACTGCTAGCATGGACACAATGGTTGCTAAGTGTTTTTTATTTTGTATTGATGATGAGCCAAATCTGGGCAGATTTAACTAGACTGAGAGTGAGAGTAAAGTCTTCCCAGCCCTGAGACCCAACCTGTGATAGCACAAAGACCTATACTATAGCTTTACACTGTGGGCCTCATTGGTGNTGCATTCTAGGTGCACCATCTGATGTGGAATTACGAACGGGAGAAGGGTGTGAATTCCCCTTCTTACAGACAGAGATCGCTACCTTAAAATCACTGCGGATGATGTGCTTACATATGGGATCATCATACCGCCGGGTTAAACAGCACATCTATTCCTGCCTTACAGAGCGGAGATTAGGCATGCAACAATGTAAACCTCCATATGGATTTTCACACCCAGAACTAAGTTCCATACATTTGGAAATCGACGCATGCACAGTTTGGGTGACATACACAAGTGACTTGGGAAGTAAATCAAGNAAATCACCTAAACTATGCCTGGATCCGGTCTCTGGGGGTGAGTATATTAAAGGAAAATCACTTTATAACAGATTAAGAAACAGGAGATACATGTAGATATGATTTGCTTGTTGTGGAAACTGCTGTAAGTGCATAAGAGCACTCACAATAAAAACCATTACATGTGTATGTGTGTCCTGCTAGAGATCTTCCTGCTGTGTAAATGTGAAACAGAAACATTCATTTCACAAACCTCACATATAAATCCCATCAGATGAAAGCAGATTATGCAGTGGCACCCTACAAGCAGAGNCAATATGACCTGTTAAAAGGAGGCAAAGAGGTGAAGTGATCATTCTGCGCATGTACTGTGTGTACGATGCAGATGAATTTCCATATGCACAGAGCCCAGCCTGATGGCCAGGGATACATATGCAATGACTTTTCTGTTCGGATATGCACTGACCACTTAAGGCAGCTCATGGGCATGCATGGCGTCCAAAGTCCGCACAGGAGAGAAGAGTGACCTCAGAGTCCTCTTCCATGCAGACAATCTGACCTCTGTGCGTATGGAAAATACACAGAAAAACATATGAACTAGCAAGATCAACNAGCAACAAGAGCATGACAATAACAGAAAGTTACATATTTGTCAACGTTTATGAAGATTTTCTACTGGCATATTCACTGCAACTGAGCAATAACATCAGTGGTGGTGGCTTAATATGACTGGTACCAGTAGCTGAATAATACCAGTAGTAGTAGGTTCATAATATATGTAGTTGTAGTTCAATAAACCAGTAAAAGAAGCTCTATAATTACATTAGGGGTAGAAGAGCTGTAACACCAGTAGTGGTAGCTTAATGATAACATTTGTAAAAGATTAGTATTACCAGTATGGGTAGTTCAATAAAAGCAGTAGTATTAGCTCAATAATCCCATTAGTATTAGCTCAATAATACTGGAGATAATAGCTTAATAATACCAGTAGTGGCAGCTCCATAAGGCTAGTAATGGGATAACCGTGATGTTTATTCAGCCGGTCTATAACATGGTCTTGGGTAAATATTAGCTTATAAAACACANCATTGCAGTTACAAAAATGGCATCTAACATTACAGATACAAGTACGGATACACATAAAAAACACTCCCCAATGACCCGCCTATTGTGTTGTGATCTCTTCACTGTACAAGCAGTACTATCGCGCCAAGATTGTTGATTCATTTCTGTTTGACTGAGATTATATCAATTTGTCCTGTATTTGCTTCTGTCTCTCTGGATGTGTTATGTACTTCTGCAATGTCCGCCATTAGTTCTGTGAACACTATTGCAATGTTTTGGTTATGTATGTTTCACCTCAATAAAGAAATTGTTTAAAAAAAAAANCACTCCCACATTTCATAGTCGATTACCATTAGATTCTCTATTCATTCCAACAAAAGCAGCTTAGTGATTTTACTTAACATACTTATACAATCTATGCATTTTCTTCCATCTTTTCACCTAAAGCNTATTAAGCCTGAAAATCAATAACATTGTATATATAAGTAGCAGTACTGCATAGTGCCATAGCCGTATGGGTTTAAAATGTAAGCCTTTATTGCAGATTTAGCCACCAACATTCTTTACTAGCGGAGATGAATATAAATAGCATAGACTGCATACACCACCACTCTTTGCTATGTCTCCTGTTCAATCTATTCGATCAGTAACACACTGGCATCGGGCCATGTAATGTTCAACCTCAAAGCATTGATTTGCCCAGCAGTCTACGCAGTTGGGAAAGCTCAGTACAATTTATAAGAAAACACAGACACTTTCTTTCACTTGGCAAGAACCAGAGCAAATAATGATTAACAAATGAGAAGATTACATCATTAGTGTGGTGGTATTTCACTGCAGACGCTTGGACGCCAGTGTTGCTAATTAAACATAAATATTGATTAAGTTACACTTGACTTTGTGTATTCACCTGGACTGGTTTATGCTTCAATAATTAGTTTCTATTGCCACCCAACCAACCAGACCCTAGACAGCATTACATGATGAATGCATCAACCCTGGGATGTGAAAGGGTTCAGCAGGGACAAGCCTGTTAGCAAACAGGGAGCTGGGAAATAGGCAACACGCACAGATAATACAGTATATGGAGATTGACAGCACCCACTGATAATACTAATAACATGGAACCGTACAGAGGACACGTGGTCACCCGTCAAGATTAGAGGAAAGGAAGTTTCACAACCAGCAGAGGAAAGGCTTCTTTACAGTAAGGGCAGAGAGGATATGGAATTTATTGCCTGAGAAGGTTGAGATGGCAGAAACAATACATGTATTTAAGAAGGGGATAGAGGTAAAGGGTATCCAGGGTTTCGACTGGTAAGTAATGTATTACCTTAGTCAGGAGGGAGCTCTTGTATATTTAAACTAGATCAACTTCAATTGTAAAATTAGGTTCGTAGGAGATCCACTATAGGTTGAACTTGATGAACAGACGTCTTTTTTTCAATCTCAACAACTATGTTACTATGTAGTATTAGTAATACTAATAGAATACTGTACATCTTGTTTACTAATCCTGGACCTATGTAACTTAGAAGACTTAATTGTTTCTTACCAATAAACTTTTGCGGCATGGAGCTTTTTCTCTTTGCCACATTGCTGGCTAAACGGTCCAGTACCAGTGCCCGCTCGCTGCCTATTTCTGGCTTCATCTGCTTGGGCCCATCTACAGCTGCAAGGAGAATAGTGAAGACAGGTAAGAGGAAAGGATACCTTATAATGTATAAAGTCACTCCCTGACACAAAGGCATAAAAGTACAGCCCAAAACAGCAAAACCATGTTGAAGCTAATATGAACTGTGTAACTAGAATGAGTTGAGAGGTGATGTATTGTACAGTGGCTTGCCTTTAAAGAAAGACCTTGCCTAAAGTGTATCCTTAAAGTGTATCCGTAAAGTGTATCCGTAAAGTGTATCCGTAAAGTGTATCCGTAAAGTGTATCCGTAAAGTGTATCCGTAAAGTGTATCCNTAAAGTGTATCCNTAAAGTGTATCCNTAAAGTGTATCCTTAAAGTGTATCCTTGCCTACTCAATTCAAAAGTGTGTGAAGCTCTCTGGATTAGGTGCTACCTCATCCTGACCAGGTTCAATGAGATGATCATCCAACATAAGACATAAGACAGTATTAGGGGTTCAAATGTGATATATTTTCGAAGCTGCCCCAAGGTTTGTCACCACTTGTGCATTCTAAAGTGCCTTATACCCCTGACCCATCACTAGCCCTTCACCATCTTTTTCCCTTCTAATCTTACAAAATATATTTTCCTTATGCAGGATTTGTTGCATTTATTGAGTCCAATGCATGAACACCCCATCCAATTTTTCCTTTCCTCCCATCTATCCAGTTATAATGTATGCAAGTGATAAAATTATAGTTTCCACTTTTGCAAAGCTATGAAACATAAGCAGATGCAGGTGTCAATACATGAGAAAACAAGACCAGACTCCTAAAACCTCTACTCAATGCGCAGACCATCTGCAAGCTGCCGCGTCTCTGACCACTCAGTGTCTCTCTTGTCAGTGTTTCCACTGAGCTGGTTTGAGGTTTTGTCTTCTCTCTCAATTCAAGGCACATACGCGGGTATCCTCGCTGTCTAATAGCAGGCATTACTTCCTGTCCCTTCACATTTGTGGTCAATGGAGGAAGGAGAGTGGAGCACAGGGGGTGGAAGGTGGCTGAATGCACAAACTATATCTTGTGAACAAGATGTTATCGAGTGGCTGAGTCAAGTCTTCTAGCAATATTACATAAAATGATTCACATATGACTGGTTTCAGGACATGCTGCACATGCATATTTCTGCTATCTGTAGTACAATCTNAAAAAAAAACTGGCTGCAATCTGATAAAGTGTGAAAGCTGTTTTGCGTCCAAGGGAGGAGTTTTACAATCAAAACTGATTTATTTCATTTACAGTGAACTTCATTTTTCTTTCCACTGAATACCTGACACAATCGTTCTGCTAACACAGGGTTAGAAATAATCATGTTTCAGGATGGAAGCAAGAGAAAGTTTAAACAACTATAGAAATGTCTTCAAAGGGCATTATGTACAGACATACTATACACGATAACATGTAATTGTAATAAACAATGTTCTATGACACTGAGGAATGGAGCAGAGATGAAACCCACCAGACTCTGCGCTATTTTGCATATAAACACGACACCGCTCCTTGTGTTCCTCTAGAGAACTGCGCTGCTTGTAGCTGCGTCCACAGAATTCACACTTGAAGGGTTTTTCAACTGGAGGTAAAAAAAAATCAATAACTTGATTAATAGGGAAAAACACCACCATATGAAGTATATGTTATATGGGGTGTTGCTATACTGTCACTTAATTGAAAAACTATAAATCTCCATTCACTGCCATTATTTTCTATGTTTTCATTTCGTCACTTCTAAATATACATACTTCCACTTCTAACGTCCAAACTTCCACTTCTAAATGTCCATACCNNCNCNNCTAAATGTCCATACCACCACTTCTAAATGTCCATACCACCANTTCTAAATGTCCATACCTCCAAATCTAAATGTCCATACCNCCACTTCTAAATGTCCATACCTCCAAATCTAAATGCCCATACCTCCCCATCTAAATGTCNATACCACCACATCTAAATGTCCATACCACCACTTCTAAATGTCCATACCACCACTTCTAAATGTCTATACCACCACTTCTAAATGGCCATACCTCCCCATCTAAATGTCCATACTTCCAAATCTAAATGTCCATACCTCCACTTCTAAATGTCCATACCTCCCCATCTAAATGTCCATACCACCACTTCTAAATGTCCACACCTCCACTTCTAAATGTCCATACCTCCACTTCTAAATGTCCATACCACCACTTCTAAATGTCCATACCACCACTTCTAA